>CAWVOI010000029.1:0-258940 GCA_963930915.1 Forcipomyia taiwana | reverse complement strand
AAGCATGTGCCATGGCCTGGTTGCGTGCGGATATCTAACCCCTTTCCTTCGTTCATATCCCATGCCTATCCTCTCTTATACTTCGTTTACAATCAATCTCATCCAATTGAATGAGCAAACGAACAGAGGATTGAGATCTCAAATCGTCTCTGCTGGATCTCGTAAACTTTGCGAACTTGCTCTCGGTCTCGACTCTCGAGTTAGAGGGGAGACATCAAACTAGCAACTGGAATTAAGCCCAGGGCGCCTTCAACAAGTGATTTTCTTTTCTTCCGTTTGTTGAAACTTTGATCCGGAGAACCGATTTTCTCGAAGCCGACCAGAAATGTTGGAGCCTCTTTCTCCCCATACAGCGATTAACCCCATTCCACTGGTCCTTCACACCCACCCAGCAATATCGTCTTCCCTAGTTGTTAAGCTAATATTGTTTATAGATATAAGTAGAGCAAATAAGCAGACACATATACACCACTTCACATAAGGGTTTTAAACAAATCCGCCTGGATGCCTTAATCCTGTTAGATTTCATGCCATGTTCTCTGGAAAACATCACGACCTAAGATTTCCTTCTTTCATTTTCCCTTGCTTCATATCTTGAGACGCTCTGTTGTGTTTTGTGCACTACAAAATGTTTTGTTAAGGCTTCATAACTACAACACAAGGGGTGGTTTATCGAACGAAGTGGTGGATCAGATTTTCCCTAGATTTTCTTCAGAAAATGAATCTGTTGTCTGATTGAGTGAACCTAGAATATTTTTACTGGGTGAATTTTCTTTTTTCATTTTATAAAAAATTTAAATTTTCTAAAAATTCCCATAAGTCTAAAATGGGTGAACTATTTTACAAAAAAAAAACTTTGTTTTAATCAAAAAGGTTGTTCTTTTTCTTTCAAATTTTATTGATAATGGCAACCATTTTTATCCATCTGGTGGCAACCATCTGGTGGCTTTGCGTCTTTCTAAAACTTTTTATAGTTCAATGTATAAATTAACGAAAATAACAATTTCTCCCAATTTATGCCAATGAAGCTTTCTCAACTATTTTTTAAAATTTAAACAAACGAACCTAAGGAGACTGATCTAAACAGAACTTTCAAAATTCTTTCAGAAACTTTCAGAATTCTCTGTAGAAGTTTTTTGTTTTTGAATTTTAAAAATTTGAAAATCAAATTTTAAAAACTACAAACAAACTTAAAATTGACGATTTTTTTAAAAATGAAACCGATTAAGACATAAATACGAGAATATTTACAAATTTAAATTTTGAAAGAGTTTTTCTCATGCTCTACTAAAAAGCCTTGAAAAGAACCATGAAAGTTACATATTTAATTTAAAGCAAGCCAGAATCCCTTGCTGGAAACTATGCCGTGTTGAAGGATTCACCCCGAGACTCTGCTGAGAGCGATTTATTAAATAGTAATACGATGATGGCGTACTATAAAATTTATTACAGCACAGAGATAATTCAAAAAGGTATTCCTGGGGTTCGGCAGAGGCGGCACGGAGTCGCAGGACGCCAGAGAGAGAGGAAGATAAGGATTAACCAATACAATTGCAAGCAGCAGTAAATTCTTTTTAAGAAGGAATTATCTTTCCGTGCTCCCTCTTTCCGCCAAGAGCCGCGTGCACACTCACACACCATCCTCGTCTGCTCGTCATCAGTACGTTTTGCGTCAAAAGGGGACGACGATGACGGCTAAGTGTATTACATTGAATCAAATCTGGGAGATTTAAGATTACGTATTAATTCATCTCTCGGCTTTCGTAGCCGCTGCTCGACAGCACACACAATTGCCTCACCAACACCAGCACAGACGGATTAAGTTTGACTCAATCTGCACGCACAGAGCGAACGACTGCCGCCCGACTCTGCTCCTCTAAATTAGTTCTGTATATTTTATTCAAAATGCTAATCCGTAAATCCGGGATTAACAGCTTAACTGTATCAGTCGGATGCCAGGCGTGCATTGAATGGCTGAATCGGAGAGGCTGAGAGCTGGAAAATCAATAGCAGACCGAGCATGTAAACCCGATCCCATTCATTTGCGTTTGAGAGAGAGATTTGGTGAATTTTGTAAATTTCAATGGCCTGCGCGCCGACTACGACATACCCCTGGTTGTTGATTGTGGATTAAAAAGAACCCTTTTAATGCACATTAACCACAATAAAGCCGATAACGTAATTCTGCACGTAGGCATGCACAATGGCCTTGCCTTTAGACCTTTAGCACATTCACGGATCTCAGTGGGTACTCGAGCTGGGCTGCAAGTTCTTGGGAAACCGTTTCGGTGGAAAACAATGCCGTCTAACCCCGAAAAATCCGACTCCGAGCGTCTCGAAAACCTCGTCCAACCCTTTGTCGCATTTTATATTATTTTCGTATTATGTTGTTGTTTGCATTATTATTGTTGTTAATATATTAATGCTAGAAATTATTGTAATGATTGAATGAGAAGTAAGCAAAGCGTATTGCAATGGTAATGGGAAATCCTTAATCCTTTGTTACCCTCCGTGAGATGAATAAAGCACATAATAATTGTGCGTACGTTTAGCGTGCATTTCGGAATGAAGTCGTTTGTGCGCCATAGGGATCCCAGTTTGTCCTATGATACCGTTTAAGGGGCCCCTTGACTCGTAATCGCGGAATTCCAGCTAATGAACGATTTAGTGGCATGATATCTCTCCCTTTGCTGGACGATTCTCTGGGGTTTACTTTCAAACAGAACAGAGATATTTGGAGAAATCTAGGGGTTCTAAAAACAATGAAATAATTTTTCTCTCCTTTAACCCTAAATGATAAAATTGATGCAAAAATAGATGACAGAAACTTTAAAATTTTGTAGTGTATCCTATCTTTGATCTGCACTTTTCTCTTTAATCCCGTTCATCATTCTAAGAACCTTTTACCTTCGAGCACGTTTTCAGGCTTATAATTTGCCAACCCGAGTCGAGCTCGGCGGCGAATCTACTTTTTCAATAATTTCGGGATTTTGGGATTAAAATAAACGGATTTGATCCAATATCATGCACCAACACATTCATACGTTGATGAAGCTTCGTTGCCGTGAAACGTACAGAACAAAGTGAAAAAGAGAGTATTACGAGCACAAAGCTGGCTGGCCATGGTGCTGCATTCGTGTCAAAATTTAGCGCAATTATGGGCGAGCATTTGTTCTAAAAAGCCCACTTTTAGGCAGATTATATAACTGTTAATAAGCTTATCAACGCATTTTATATCTGTAAATTAATGATTTAATTATTGCATTACGGGATGCGTCGTAATGGACATTGACAGCCCTCATATAATTGGAGAAGTGGAGAGGGAGACGTCCGAGTTGAGTTTTAGAATAATGCTAATTATTTTAATGTTTTGCACGCATACTCAAATTGCCGTGAGTTTCCCTAAATACTCAAAGAGTGCTGAAAATAATTAGCTTTTGGTTTGAATGTGGCTCGGACATCCGGCCATTGTCAATTGTAAGCTGATTTGTTCCCGAAAAGCTTACTTCTAAAATAGTTGTAGAGAATCCTGTCGCCAGGGAACCTCGCCTCCAACAGCACATTATTTCGGGTCACAAACATCAATTGTACGGCGCTCGGGACTTCCGACGAATCGCTTTCCGTGAATCGTGGGAATCGCTAGCGTGGCCGGATCAAGTTACCTCCGCATGTCCAATACGTCAATATTTACCGATTACAAGGTCGCAGGTCGCCTCAAATCCAAAAGTATCAATAAACAGACAAAACTGGAGGAAGTAGAAGCCGACTTCTTAGACTGAGTTCCTGGAAAACGCGCATAAAAACCAGCCGTAGAGCCGAGTTTCCCGAGCAGACGGACACACGTTATTTATTGCGTCAGCTATGCACAAATTTTTCATGCAAATACGCACGTCATCCTTTTAGGATCCATGAATTAACAAACTAATGCCCAAATATAGTGTTTTGATGCTCTGCCTTGGATTTATCAAAAATTCAATGTCCCACTGCAGATTCAGGGCTGGAACCGGGAAATTTTTCGTCCGCAAAAGCAAGGCCCCTTGGGTCCTTTCTCGCGCCACCTCTGGCCCCGCTCCACAGGTAGGAGCACCGAAATAATGGCGCGAATGTTCCATGTGTACTGAATAAATCCATGTGTGACAAAATTTTTACACATTAGATGTACTTTTCGGCTTTGCTTAGTTTTTCAGTGGCTCACAAAAATTTTTGTGTCTGAAGCGACAGTGAAATATTAACAGTGCAGCTCGGTCGTGCATATTTAGGACCGAGTTGCGAGATGGTGTTGCGTAAAAACCACAAATACATTGTTTCGAGGAGCACACAAAGAATAAGGGACCCTTCCATATGCGGCACGGAATGAAATATGTCATAAAAAACAAGAACAGAATTAGTTGTAATCTCTAATCCCCATCTATAAAACTCATGATTCATTCATACTCGTAACATTAGTGCATTATAAACTTTTTATTATACCTTCAACCTTCATCCGAGCATAACATCCCTTTGCCGACGAGTCACGTACGGGAGAGGAAGCGCACAGGACCCACACATGCCGTACACGAAACCGGATAATCTAATCCATTCTGAATGCGAAGAGTGATACAATGATAAAATGCGACGGGCGCGGGAAGAGACGCAATAGACTCAGTCGTCTGTGCCGGATTTGCAGCATAAATTCGGCTCGGGTTTTAGCTAGAACCGTAGAAGGTACAGGTAGAAGGACGGCAGTAAAACGAGCCGTGGATACAACCGAAGGTTTCAGGAATTAGTTTTTACAAACTTAAATTTTTTAAATTTGAAAATATCCGGTACTTGGGAAATTTAAAATATTAAGAATATTTTTATTTGGCTTTTGGTAAAAAAGGATTAACGTAACTGAGACCTAAAACGGAACCTGTTTTAAGCACAAAAACATGAGGTAAAAATATGGTTTTCTGTTCCACTTTTGAATTATTCAAAATCGGTCTCAGATTAATTTCAGCGATTTTTCGATTTTTGATAACTTGAAAGAGGGCCAATTCTCTTGTTCTTCTATTGGAACGGTCTACGGTTAGAGCCGCGTTAAACTTCTCTCCTTCTCTCTCTCTTTGTGATGTGATTATTCCACCTTGACTGCTTCCCTGAACCCTTGGACCGATGACGATTCCAGACGCAATGCATTAGAACGCTGCTGTGTGTGTGTGCTTCCTTATCGAAAGACAGATCTCCGGTTTCAATTTGAGTAAATTCTTCTATGGGACTGCGCGCAACCCTTTCCTTAATCACATCTGCTACATTTTAAGCTGGTTTTAATGCCTAATCGAGGCGCTGGATGCCACATTCATTTTCATAATCTTGAGTAAACATTATTTTATTCAATGAGCAAATAAAAATGGCGCGCAAACACGTGAGCCTGAGTCCCTGGGGCGGCAGAAAGCAAGCGGGAGAGGGGACTTTTGAAGGGGGTCACTCGGAGCGCCGACAAAGAGCCTCGCTAAATGCCACAAAGCCGGACTGCGAGACCACACAGCATTCCTCGGGTGATAAACTCGCATTGACTAATTATCAAATTGCTTTTTAATCTGCCCCATGTCATCGTTGCCATGAGTAATCACTCCAATTAATGATGTTCGGGTACTCACCGTTTATTTTGGAGAAATCTAAGTCCTTCCGATCGATGGACGGCGAAGGTAGCAGCTTATCGGCCCCGTTTTCGGGCCTCCCGTTCTCGTTTATGCTGGCCGAAGAGGTGCTCAGCTTCGAGTTGGCGCTCAGATTGGCGGCCGCCAGCGAGGATGTCACGTGCTCGGAGGAGGTGATGGAGGGCGGCTGCTTCGGACTCCGCTGGGGGCTGCGGTCGGAGTCTCTGTCGGTGTCTCGCTGGGGCGCAGGGGAGGGCGACCGGTCCTTGGGGAGCGGCGACTTGGGGCGGGTTAGAGCGAGTGCTTGAGTCTGAAAGTGGAAAACAAAGTCTTCTGAGCGCTGTCTGGACATCGGATATCCTGGGCTTAAAACGTTTGGGACAAACAAAAACATCACTCGAGTGGGAAACCGGTCGGAAATACGTGCGAGCGTTCGACAATTAAATTTACAAAAATGTTTATTGTGTAACGGATTGCGATGCAATAAAAATATAAATTATTTGAATATGTAGGTTATTATATTGTTAAGCTTGGTTAAATTTATAAATTGCCACCCTTATTTTTTCATAATTGCTTTGTGTGAGTATTGAGCGCCTTTGTGTGGTGGTGAGCCAGGAGTAAAACAATTGATTCGCATATTGTGTGCGGTGAGAAAATTATGTGTGGGGTCCTTAAGCCTTATTAAGCGTGTTGGGTAGAATCATGGAGAGAATAGCGCTGTAGGGTCTCGGCGTTTTTTTCTGGGAATCGGTGAAGTGCTAATGGAAACGTGTCTTTGGCATTTACTTAACCCGTTGGGGTCCAAGTTTTTTAATTCGCTAACGACCTCATATGTTATTGACTAAAACACTTTTTCTCTTCAACATTCTAAAAATTCAGTACAGGTTTTAAGGTTAATGAGCTTCCAGAGTAGATTTTCAGGCCACTGTCTCCGATGAAAAACAGTCCTTTTTGACACCAAGTATGTGATACAACTGATACAGCAACAAATTGTGTCTTTGACATAGGTATTGAAGGCATGAACTATTTGGTGAAGTAAACGAAAACGGCCTAAAAATCTACCTAATTCCAAAATTTTTTAAACCTTTATTTACTACTTTGAAAAGGTAGAAGTGGAAAAAATGTCCGAAACGTAAAGCAACTCAATGATTCGAATTCTTAATCCAAACACTCTCCTGTGACCTCTCGAAAGCCATAACGGAAATAAGTGTTGCTGCACCAAGCAGCAATTATCTCGGCAAGCTCCGGACCAAAAATTAAAGTCATACGAGAAATAATAAAAGCGACGATAAAATTCGTCTTCGCAATCAACAATTTGCAGGAGCACAACTCCCTAATTCCTCGCCCGGAGCTACGAAATTTGATTTAAAATTTATAAAACCAAGAACTTAAACATTTTAATTCATTCCCCTGTCCTCTGCTCCGCACGTAGCAGCTTCTGTCTTTCAACCTTGGTCAGGTCTGTGTGTGCATATTGCTACCTTAAAACTACCTTTTATGATTATCATCATCATAATCGCCGTCCATCAGGGCACGTACAGGCCAGCGAGCGTATATATGTGGATCATTGACATAGTGCCATAGGAGGCACTGGGAGCGACGACGAGGACGCAAAATGTGCAATTTACGACGATTGAAGATGCACTTGGAGAGCAGGTTATTCATTAAAAATGTCCAAAAAATTGGCACCATTCCATTGCATTTGGCTGGACACAGATCAAAAATGTGCGTGCAATTACAAGTGCCTTTTGCGACCTGCGAGCTGCAGTGGCTTCTAATTATTATACAATACGAGATGACCATTAACTGGATTTCGGCTGTACATTCGAATAATAGGCACCTTTTACATCGCATTATGCGGTGCAGCCGAATGCAGAAGACTCACAAAAACAAGAAATTAATCATGTAATTATAAAAATGCCTCTTCGTCTTTGTTTCGCCACATATTCGTCGCTCTCTCTGTCGATGCCATGTCCACCACATCAACATCATATAATTCATATTTGATCACTTTTTTGATTAACGGACGGACGAGGTTGACGACGGAAAGTATTTTCATTATGTATTTCGTCTTTCTTGATCTTTATTCTCTCCTCCCTCGTCCCATTTTGCATCGCGGGCCTCGCGGAGATCGCGCGATGCGAGAAGGAAATTGGAATCAACACGCCGAATTACTGATTGATCATTGCTTCGGGAGTCAAAAACGTACTTGCAAAATAATACAGGTAGCTCTCAAAATCAATCGATGTAATGATCATGATAATAAATAATAATATGAGGTCGCGAAACATCGGCGTATAATGCGTTCTAAATTAGTAAATGAAAATGCGGGGCACAACCAAAGTAAGAATGAAATTCCTCCATTCATTCCTCTGCGTCTCACGATTTTTTGCCTCGTCTTTGGAGGCGTATTCGTTTTTCCACGAGCGAGCTTCGATGAGTCTAAACCCTCTCACTCGCTCCGAAACGGTTGAGGAGCTATGAGACACGGTCTTTTGGGAGCATCCTTAGCCAGCTCTGTAGTTCGACGACAACAAAGGTTCTCATAGTTCGGCACTCCTAAAAGCTGTCAGCTCTAAAATTGAGAAATTCAACAGTAAAACTTATTGAGGCGCGACAAAATTTAGGGTAACTTTTATTCTGCATTTTGTAATTTGAATTTCCTATCCGTGTTATTCCATTGCCATTATCCGATCACATTTGAAGTGGACGTTCCTATTGATTGCGCCTGCTTCTCCAAATGCCAGCTCGACCCATTCAACGGCTTAGCAAAATTAATAAAAATATAAATTATATTCAAGTCACCCAGCAGTTAGTGCAATGGGCACATTTAGGTACCAGCTACCCGCTCTTTTGATATATGTACGAACAACATTTATAATACGTTAGAGTCACTGGTCCGTGGCGATGATGCCGAGCCGTCGACAAAACTGTTGTTGTCCAATTTGACTACAGCGAAAAGTGAAAGAAAGTATTCTCCTTTCAGGTCGCCATCGTCACGTGCAAGAGCTTCAACATCAGCTTGAATGGGTAGTGGAGTAAAGCTTGCTGGGGGGGGGGGGGGGGGGTTCGATTGCTCATCATTGGCTGATGTTGGGGAGGAGTACCTCTCATATAGGCTCATTTATAGTTTTCAAAAGTAAAATACAATTATTTTACTAAAATTATATTTTGCATTTTAAGAGCTCTTGAAAACATTTTCCCCTAAAATGCGTTAAGTCAGTTGATACAAAATGACAAAAAATGGTTTCCTTTATCTCAAAATACTACTCACTCCACTTCTCTTGACAAAAAAACTTCTAAGAAATCTAGTGTCGTCAAAAGGTAACTTCGACTTGTCTTCGGCAAAGAAAATCAAGATTACTTGTTTGGAAATTTCTTATATTTATTAAAATGGTAGTTTGAATTTTAATTTGAAAACTGAAATGTAATATTTTAGCCATTGGTTCAAGCTTCCTACTCATCAAAGTTCCTGATGAATGAATTGTTTGGTTTTAAAACAAATTCATAAACCCGCAGACACAAAGTTTTGTCGTGCAACAAATTAGATGGAGCTCCAAAACGTTTGAAAGGCTTCCAAAAGCTAACATTTTTCCATCAAGTCCCAGTCAGTCCAAGTTCCAAGTCTACAGGACAAACAGACACTTTTCCTGGGAGAGCAAATTTTTGCGGAAATACGTTCCTCAAGGAAGTCCTCTAAAAAAGCCATAATTAATTCGAATGTTTTTGCGAGGTTGCAAAATGCATGAAGCGGAGCAGCGCAGCCCGTCCGAAATTGCGAGACATTACATGCAAAAATGTAGAATTTTTGATTTTTTACTGCGGCTCAGCGACGAGTTGCAACAATGGCTCGACCGGGCCCGCGATGGATGGATGGAAGCGATGTAATGACAAAATGCCACAGCCAGTGTATTATTTATTTAAAACAGGATTGATCGCATATTTTTCAAGATGTGTATTTTTGACTTACACACGGGTACACGCATGCATCCAGAGAGCCTCCACTCTTATCCTGCCATTTTATCATCTTTCATCACTGCAAGTGTATCAATTTTATTGTGCATTGGCAAATGTGGATGGATGGCGAGAGCAAGCAAATGAATAATGTCAATGCGTGTATGCAAGAGCGAAGAGAAGTATGTAAAAGCGAAGTAAGAGAAGGAATTCAGAATTTGTGTAAAACAAGTAACGAGCAAGTTTCGTGAATTGTTGCCAAAATTTTTGTCCAACTGCTTGCGAAAAAAGATGAATTAATTTGTGGAGATGATTGTGATTGTGTGCTGCTGCAATTGCCATGCATGGATCAGTGACCCTAAATCATTGTTGTGATTTTACTAATTTGGTGTACAGCAGAAACACGCATATTTGTGTGCTTTTTGGGGAGCTGGTGCTGGAGCTGTCTGGAACCGTCAAATACCTCTGTTGCTGCATTTTGATTCAATTCTCGTGATTGCAAATTAGAATGCGACTTTTGGAGTAATTGTCAGGTCCGGAAAGGGAAGAAATTCCTTGAATGAGTGACACCAGAGATCGAGACAAAGTAGCATTGGATCTTTGGAAGAATTTTTAACGGCTCATTGCATGGCCTAGACTGAGCCCTAGACATTCTTTCATATTTCAAATTTTTTCTCAATTTTTAAGTTCTTAATCTTTCAAACCATTTGGCTACAAAGAATTTCCAAAAATGTCACAGGAATGCCGAAAATATTTTCAGCAATCTATTTTTTTACAATTGCTTAATCAACAAAAATCAGCCATTAAGCTCCTTCCTGGACTTTGCTAGGCTCTTTTTTGTGTGTTTTTATCCCATCAAAAATTTTACAATATTTTTAAAATATCTATTTTGTTAATTTTTAAATTAAGAGAATTTTTGCAAGAACGAATAATACATCTGAACTAAATAAATTGATTAATTTTGATTAGAATTACCTTGAACTTTTCTTGCCACTTCGATAGATAACTATTTCAAAAAGGTCCTTATTGAACTCTTATGGACTCCTTTGCTTTCCCATTCCTCAAAACAAGGCAGAAAACTCCGCAAACAGGAAGCACTTCAAAAGAAATTAGCATTTAATTTAAAAATTCCACAAGACTCTTCGACGGCTTCTCGAGGCTTAGCCTTTAAAACCCGACTAACCATCTAATTATTATGTTTATCGCCTATCTGCGTTCCTCTCCAAAATCTTCAAAGTGATTTAAAGTCCCCCAAGAGTCGTGTAGTCAATCAAATAATTCCTGGATTGTTGTAATAAAAGTCCCAAAATTAATTTATTTACTTCGGTGTCTCAGCTTTGGCCGAATAAATTTTTTATTCACGTCATTTTTTGCCTCCTTCTCTTCATATTTTATTAATTCTTTATTGCTTCTGTACAAAAGTCAGCCACAACAACAGCAGCAGCTCAGCGTTGGAGAGTGAAGAATTTCGCTGGTCGGAGAGAAGAAGACGAACTCCGCAGCAAAATGATCATATCATCATTATCTTCGTGGTTTATATAACATAATCGTCGCTGGCACAGTGGGGTATTGAGGGCATTTAGCTACTGAATTAGTTTTTTAACGTCAACTTGATCGTCATTATCATGAATTTTTAATTTAGTCGCCTCTTCGCCGTTGCTGGCCATTTTTTGCTCTCCTCCGCTTTATTGTTCCCGCACGTTTATCTCTCGCTCTCTGTCTCTCGTGCGCGCACCTGATGGTGATTGAAAATTTGACAACGACAACGATAAACGCAACGCGAGTCACCGAAGACCTCGAGACACGGCAGAAAAAGAAGACAATTTATTGCATATTAGTTTTCGTGGCGCTACATCGAGAAGACACTCGTAATTCTATCTCGTTATCGAGCTTCTGTGCTGCTCCGGATAATCTAGAACGCGGCGAGACTGGCCCCTCGTGACCCGACATACTTGCGGGCCTACTGACATCATCTATTAAGCCAATTTGCGTACAAATCGATCTTCATCTAATCACAGACGCGATACCAGCGATGAATTGAAAGGTCAGATTTGCGATTGCGACTGAGAGACTGAGTGCTGGCAGCCAATGGGGTATGAAATTTTAATATTTGCGCAATAATAATTCACTTAACCCCTATCATCATCCCATTTATCCACGCTACTGACTCGTATCTCGCGCACACTGGCGCTCTCTCTAAGATTCCGTATCACATGTCGTACTTTTAATAAGTCTCGGACGGGAATCAAGATACAAACTGAGCGCAGAATGAAGTAATGTGAACTGAATATATTTATTAGCACTTATGGTGGACGCAAGTGTGTGACTGCGAGAATATTTGTTACAATTTCGTGTTGCTACTTAACATTCGTTAACCCTAGAGCTCGATGATGATGATGGAGATTAGATGGTTTTGAATAAAATGTATCAGTGACGCCGTTTGGGACAACTATTTAGCACGTGATGAACATCGGAAAGGATATTTTCTTAGACCCAAGTTCACCAAGTATGCAAAATTTTATGAGCCTTCACCACATTTTTGATAAAATATGTTACTTTACTGAGAACTCCGTGAAGACTTTGACGATAATATTCGGACTTTTACACCATCTTAGGGAGATTAAGGCATAGGAAAAAAACAATGGTAAAAAATATATAAAAAGCAAAATAGGAGATTAAGCTTAAGGGTGCATTTTCGAAGATTTCGAGAGACCAAACTTTAAGGGCCTCTAGCTCCGTCCCTGTACATAATAGAGGATACATGTGGTACCATGATTTGCTAGATTTGACACAGACTACATCGTTATAAAATTTCAGCTCAATCGGATGTAATATAAGGAGTTTTCATACAAACGTAAAACACCCCCCATTCCCCCCCCCCCCAAGAGGGGGTATGGGTCTTAAACTGTTAGCCTGCACCCCTACAGACCAGGTCCTGCACGGTGCAAAAAATTGCAGCTCTCTAGCTCTTCTGGCTCTTGAGTTATAAAATTCCAGACAGACAGACAGACGGCAAAGCGGCCACAATAGTGCATTTTTTGCAAAATGCTAAAAATGCACTAAAAATTACGTTTCCTACTCTAATTGAAACATGAGAAAAAGTGGCCTGGACCCTCTTTTAGTCAAAATTTTTATTTTCTTCAGAATCACAATCAAATTCGACAATTTTCATGGAGAAAAAAATTTAATACTCAAAAAGAGTCTGGATGGCGCAAGGACCAGAACATCCAGGTTGATTGTTTCACTGAAATTCGCTCTTTTAACCTGAGCCCTTTTGCTAAAACAGAACCGGAAGTAAGGTAGGCTAGTTCAAAGAGAGCCCATAACTGTTCCTCAAACTAAAAGACACTCTTTTACTGGTCCAGAAATCGCGAAACCGCAAAGTTCCAAGTCTCCGTTTGAGGTCAGCCATCTCATCTCCTGCGCAAGTTGCAAGTCACGAAAGCGATGCATAAAAAACCGATTGATTTAATTTGTTATGTGTCCTGAAACACCAAATAAATATTATGTTATGTCGTTGAACATGCCCAAATGGACAACATAACAAAATGCTGATAAATTCCGTCAAAAGCGAAACAAAAGAGGAAGACAACAAGCAGCTCGGGTAAAAACGTACGGGAACACGCTATGCGTTGACAAAATTGAGCATGGATGATGGATGGGCTTAAGAAAGTGACCTTTCTCCGAAGCCTGTGATAAATTTCAGCTAATGGAATGGCTCCCATTTTCACCATTACTCAGGTGATTTGAATCTTTTTATTAACCTCTAACAAAGTCGTAAGAATGCCACAAATTATAAAGCCGACAATCATCTAAATCATATCTTAAACGGTGCGTAGAGCATTAGGTTATGAAGTAATATAAAAATAAGATGTAACCATCGATTCACACATTTGTACTAACAACCAAGAACTAGTGTTACAAATGATTGTGTGTTAATGCGACTCGTCTTCTATGTCTCTAGTGCGCGTTCTCGTCCGGAGAAAAATGATATAAACGATGAGAGAGATCTAAATTTCCAGATATAATGCCTGCTAAGACGCTAATGAAATATATAAATTAATTATTTAAATCCGATTGGATTATTTTAATTTATTATTGTTATTAATAACACACACGTGAGATTATCATACATTAAAAATCTTTTAAATTATATCAGATTTTGTTTCAGCGTGGGTTAAGTGTTTTTTTCTGGGATTCTACGCGTGTCTCTCGGGGATTTGGATTTAAATTAGCAAAAAGGCGTTTCTGGCCTTGACCTTTACCGCCGACATATTTGCAGCGTTGCTCATCACGAGAAATTACTGGTTTGGTGGTCGGCAGGGGATTAGCAGCGGCCGATAAGGCTCTTCAATGGCTAATTTATGAAAACTTTTTGTTGTAACTTGTAACCCTTGAGTCCAGATTTATTTTTATTAAAAAATTCAAAAAAGGTTTTTGCGTTTCAAAATAGAAATTCTTGGCCTCCTACTGTTTGGTGAGAAATTATGACTTTTGGATCAAAGAAGACTCAGATGGACCATTTTTATCGGTGCTTCGGGAAGGAATGTTCAAATTAGAACTGCTTAATCAAAGAAGAGCGTCGTTCTCGGTACCACAAAAGATTAAAGTAACCCACCCGAGAGTAAATAGTTCCATGAATTGGAGGGTTGAATCCCCTGTTCCCCCATGTAAAAGCTTACACAAAGCCCATACAGAAAAGAAGCCCACTCCAGTCATGTGGCAGCCATCAAACAAATTTACAGACTTAATCCCCATTAATTATAAAACGTTATCTAAGACACAGCATCTCAGACTAGAGCTGGAGCAGAGGAGTGGATCTCTCGATTGAGATGGAATTGGCCCAAATTTACCTTGAATTATGTCTGATTTATCGTGTGAGCATATCGCCTCTATGTATTATGTATGTTATGCCAAACACCAAATCAATCTGTTGGAGCAACACATATAAATTTTATTCGAGGGATTAAGATCTATCAGAGCGATGTATGTGCGTACATGGAGATCAGAAAACGCGCGATGAGGGATTGAAGAATTTACGTATTTCTGAAAACCACAACATTGGCAGTGAAGACATTTATTCGATACTTCTTGGAAGCGGCTCGACAGGCAGCGAGACTGTGTATCAGAGGCAGGAAAGCGGCAGGTATTAGCTAGCTCGCGTGCGCCTGTGTTGGTGATGTGAGAGAGGAACATGTGTGCTAATTAATGTAAAAGATTGGATTAAGTTCATTAGTATATAAATCTGATTTGATTGAAATCAGTCCCTTTGAAATGTGTGTATTTGCGTGTTTCATCTTTGAATCTTCCCATCTATTCGCTGCTACACTCGAACTGACTCGTCTTTTATTTTCAGATTGACGAGCGATAGTGAGAAAACTACTTTGATGATGTTTTAATTTTATTTTGAGAAACTTTGGATCCTCGTATCTGGTCGCTGGAAAGTGGCACAACTGCTAATCTGCGAGTTGAGGAATGTGTTTTATGTATCCGGATTTTCTTGGCCAGATAAGCGGTATTATTTCAACAACCTGCCTTGGCCTTTGAAATCCTTGTTCCTTTTTTGAATTTCAAGCTGATACAAGACTAAGGCAGAGAAGGAGGGGAGTGGGATTCTTGAAGATACGATAGGTTGGTAGGCCAATATTGTTCGAAAATATGACTTTACTTGATTTGGCCTTATAACTTCTTGTTCGACTACTAAAGAGTAGTTCAACGATTAATTTTGATCATCCAGCAGAATATTTTACAACGCAATTTTGGTTATAAGCAATCTTGGCATTTTCCCAAAGATTCCCTCAAATTTTTCCAAAGTATGCTATGTAACAAATTAGCTCATTTTTATGCTAAAAGTGAACCCGACTTTTTTGGCCTATGATTAATTTACTCTCCATAACTCGAATCTCGACGACATACAGACATTCCCTCATTAAAATGGTACTGATTGAAACCACTCTTAAGTCGGCTGAAACTCAAGTTTGTCACCCAATTCCGAAATGTCTCCCAGACGTCTCTGCAACACTGCAATTTTGTATGCAAGTTTAATGTTCGAATTATGGATTCAATATGTTCATTCGCAGCGAACTTCAAACAGTCACAAATAATATGAAATGTGAAGAGAAATTTCCTGACCGCAAAATGCACAAAGATACAAAAATTAATCGCCAAGAACATCATTGTCGCGATGACACAGATGAGCTTATAATAAAACTACGATTGCAACCGGCATGGCATAAGCAAGACAGGGCACGGCATGGCATGGCACGGCACGGCAAGAGACACAAATGAAGGAGAGGGGAACTGAACGAAAAAAGCTGAGATGATGCAAAGAAGAAAATTAAATTTATGCGACCATAAATAATTGTGCTAAGCCCTTCACACCTGATTTACCGACCTATTTGGGGTTATTTTCATCGTCATCATCGCACCATCAACTTATATATTATTTTAATAATCTTCAATTGCATTACTCCTTGCCCGCTCACTCTCTTCTTACTCTCATTCCTACGAGTATGCTCCTATCCCTCCTGCGAGTGTGTAAGGCGGCCCATCTTCCGCACCGGTAGCCAATGTTCTGTGCTTTCGTAGAGTCGTAAGTCTTTAAATCAAGCATCAGAGTATTAAAAAGCGCATAAATTTGCTGCTTAAAACAATCTCGGTACGAGATCTTTCTCAGCATACTCGGCTCCCGGCTCCCGGCTCACACAAAATTTCGTAATAAAGATTGCAGAAAAAGCGTGAAGAGTCGCTCGAGCCGAGATAGAAAAGAAAATCTCCGGCAGGCAGAAGAACTGGGAATCTCGGAGGTGTTAGTACATGAATATGTAAGGAAGGTGTTAAGTTTTTGATTTAATGCTTTCTCCCCATAAATTTATGCGCTGGCTGTTTAGCGTGATATGGGCTTCGGCCGACTTGCTGGGGCACGAGGCGCGATCCGCATAAGCAGCTCAGCTTGACACGCGCTTCATCCCGGGACATTGGTGGATTTTGGCGGTCACCGAATGACGACTGGAATATTTGGCACACCAGATCAACGAATCCATCCACATTGATTAATAAGATTTATTCAACAATTAAGCTCAATTTAGCTAGAAATTCTTCAGATGATATGTATATGGCATTCATGGTGACGATTATATGCATAGCCGGTACACATGGCTACTGCCACCACCAACAGTTTTATCTCCGCCATAAAATCTTTCACGATTAATTTTAATTGAGAGTTCATTTTAATCTAGGCTAATTGTTGCATGTCTCAAAGTCTCTTTGTCTCTCTCCCATTCCAGCGTGTGGCTGCCCCTCGTTCGCAATTCAGCGTACGGTCGCCTTGGGTGTCGAGTCAATTGGACGGATCATCGCTGTATGGTACGGGTGCCTAAATGAAGCGTTTCAGATTGCAGAAGCTATCCTTACTAATAACTAGTGTAGGTTCAGCCAAGAGCCGTTTCCCACGATCTTTTCCTCATAAGTGAGAGAATAATTTTTTATCAATAAGGGTAATGTTTTTTTCTTGGCCCTTTTGCTTCTTATTTGGAGCCCTTTAATCCCAAATAGGCCTCTTGTTCCTCAGATATACAAGAAGTTATAATTTTCTGGGCCCAAAATCCATTTTTCCAATTTTAATTCTATCAGACATTTTTCTGCCAAATCAAGGGATTTATATCCTATGATTTACTTAATTTTAAATTTCCTGAAACTAACTTCAAGAGAACTTTCAAGGTCAGAAGCCTTCCTTGGGAACTCCTGAGAGACCCATATCCAAGGCCATCATGCCAATCATGCTGATGGTAGCGGGAAAAACTATTCCAAGCACTCAGAAAATCCGTTCGAAAATTCCTCGTCGTCAACGATTAGCTCTATAAATAGGACTGTTAGGCTTGAAGCCTCACTCGGGCCTGTAACGAGTGCCAGAGCAGACATGGCGTGAATAAATACGAGTATAATGTTGTAAAGTGATAAATAAAACAAAATGAATGTAATCAAAATAGTGTGCGAGCGACTTCTGGTTGTCATTAAGAGCTGGGAATGGGACGTCGACGAGGAGGCCAAAGATAGAGAAAAGAAGAGCCGAGTCGAGGCACGCAGACGAACGAGAAAAAGGAAGAATGCCAAGATATGACGTTTTTACAAATCTGGTGATTAACGAGTTTGCAATAGATTCACGTTCGTATTCGGATGACCGCGTGCGTATGTGTGGCAGACTGGCGAACATGAATTATTATTGTCTGGCAGAGCTTAGCTGCTGTGCCTCTCTTTTTATTATTATTATTTTTAGTATTATTCCAGTTTTGTGAAAATAATGCTGTCCAAACGATTTTAATTCCCCGTAATCCGGTCAAAATGAGTTTTGCGCTGAACCGAGGCCCGGGTTTGATAATCCAATCGTGACTAAGTCCGAACTTTGAGCCGCACTGCCGATTCATGACGGCCCTAATCCGGAAGCGATACTTCTTTCAGCCGTCTCGGAGCCGAAGTCGGGGTTCGAGGAGGAATGTAAGCCGTTTTGACTTTCGGAAGGGCACGCAGAGTCGGGATTGAATACCTGCATAATTAAAATTGAGATACTGGTCAGAGCAACACCTGTCGGCTCCGGAGTCCTCGGTTTCGGTCTCGACGCGGCGCGGCGCGAGAGAATGTAGCACAATGAAACCCTTCGTGTCCATTGTGTGGTAGCGCCGTGCTTTCCTGCAGCATTTGTATCGTTATTCGTTACCTCAATAGAAGGGGAATCGTTTTTTCCTTCCTCGCCTTCCACTATTTGCTCTTCATGCCTCATGAATTTTGTCTTTCGGTACATAGCGCAAACATGCATTCCCCTGCACCACCATACGACCAACAACAGGCAAACGCATTGATGGATATCGTGAGTACTGGTGGCAGAAGCGTAACTGGGGTTGAGACTGCCAAACTGCAGGTACCCGATGACTGGTGGAAGTTACGTCGCTCGAAACACCAACGAACGCACGGAAAAAAGAAGGATCATCATGCTTAATGTGGGGGATGAGAGCTTAATTGCATTACAAGGGCGCAACAACATATTTACTTCGGTATATTGACATGTGAAGCAGCGAGACACCGCCAGGACATCGTTTTCCTTTAATAAGGAAGTCGGTTCTACCTCTGTTCTTCGTCCGAGTGGCAAATTATAACAATTTTAACATGAAATGAAAAGTTTACGTTGGGAGCGGCAAAAAGTCCGAACCGGAAGTCGGGAGTGAGTAACGGGGGAATCGTACCCTTATCTCTGTGGATTACATCAGCAAGCTGCGAGTCGGTGTGACAAAGCTACGGGCCTGAAATTTACGTTAGGTCTTCTCGACCTTTAGAGGCTTTTTGAGGAACTTTGGAAGAAGTTCAAAGTGGTCAAAACGTAGCAGTACATTAAAACTTCTACATTCTGAATGTTCCAAGATAGTCTTTCTTGGTAGCTAAGAGTTCCAGCTCTGAACATGACCAATTTGCGGTGACTCCGTACATTTAGCGGAAACCAGGCGGGTCATCAAAGGCGCATGCCGAATATAATTACCGAGCTAATCTTATCGCTGCGAGATTGTGTGATGAGCTTAACGAATTTTGCAGGCGTGCCAAAGACCCGCGCCAAAGGGCTCAGGAATTGGGCACACACTCTGATCCAGACGCGTTCGTAACGAAGCAAAAACGTATGGGATTTAAAAGGCCATAAATCAGTGGCAGTGCCGGTGACTCAAGACTTTTTTGTAGCTACTCTAATCCGCTCAAGTTAATCGTTAATAACGTGAGTTCATGTGAGTGTGATTGTTCAGCATGCGAGTGCGATAAAACGTGTTAAATGAAACGTACTGCGAGAGGCTCTGTGCGGCTACGAACTGAAGTATGTCTGGTCGGGCTCAATGGAAGGCTTAATCTGGGATTATATTTATTTTCAGATTTGACGAAACGCTCAAACGGAGGCTTAGGAATGTCCTCCGCAATGGTATGTTCTGATTTGTAATAATCTTTGACTTTCAGTGACTATGATAATTGTTTTTGTTAAGCGAATTTAAGACGACTAATTCTCTACATTCTTTTTTTTCCGACCTATGTACTTTTGGAGCTGATACTGAACCATCTAGGATGCTTTTTTGAAGGAACTTTATGAAAGCTTAAGCAATATTATCACGTGTGTTCTTATAGACCGTTGACATGAATTAATTTTTAAAGGATTTGTTAAGAAAAAGTCACAAATTTATCTTTATGCATTTAAAAATTATTTGTTACCATTTTCTGGCATAGAATTTTTTACCATAGTAGTTTTCTAAACTAAATGATATAAATTTTCCAACATAATTTTTTTTTATAAAAGAGCAAGTACGTTGTCTAATTTTTACCATTTTCTGAGACCAAACAGTTAATTTGGAATCAAATGGGTAGAAAATAGATAAAAAATTCCAAATGAGAAAAAAATTAATGAACTAACTCTTAAGCTTTTCAAAAGACCCTAAAATGATGTTTTTACCAAAAAAAAGAAGATAATTCTTGTGTGAACTCGCTCGTCCCAGGTGTGACTTAGGCCACCCATCCAGACCTTGTCGAAAGCCCCCATTTGATCACCTCGCTCCGAATTCCCCTAAGTGATGAGCCATGTTGGCCATTGAAAAGGAAATGTTTAGTCGGAATGGCGGCACGATAATAAAACCGTCTGTGTGTCACAAGTAATCGATCCATTTATTGACACTTCTTATCAATATTTTCGCCTTTGCTTGTTTCCACTCATGGATAAGCCCTTGAATCACTCCACTTCACAAAATCGCGATGAATATTATTATACTCGTACCTATTGAAAGGTGCAGGCCACACTCTAGGCATGTGTATTCAAATGTGCATGTAAGCCCTCTTTGATAAGCAAGCTGCGGTTGGTTTTGGCGTGGCGTGACCGGGCAATGTGCGTTAGTCATGTTTGTGTCACATTTGTGTACACATTTTAATAAACTCCAGCTAATCCATCAAAGTACTGATAAAAGTTCGATTTAATGGCGAGCCTAACTGTCATTTTATTGTTCCATTTGGGCCCAAAGTCGATACGTTTTACGATTTTTTACCAATAATTAATTTTTTGCTTCTCATTTGCCTCTCTGGGGCTCTTAAAAACGGAATTTCACGGCAGATTTTAAGGCTCACCGATTAGCAAAGCCGCATTTTCTCTAACGCATAACGGCGCGCCGCGGTGGAGTTGAGCTACAAAACGACGTGTGCTAAAATGGGACACAGATTATTTTTATGAGTTGATAAAAGGCTTAAGTTTCTCGCGGCTTAACCGAGCCAACTTGCAGTTTAACATTTTCGTCATCGTAGCCCAAGTCACACAAGCAAGCCGCTCGCAGCAATTTGGAATGTTCAACAAATGCGAGTAAAGAGCTAAGACGGGATTAGACTTCGATCTTGCGGATTATAACGACGAATTCAGTGTGACGGAGTAATGATGAGACAAAAGTTGGGCAAAGCGAGCGTACTTTCCGTGATTCCTAATGACTACTGTAACAATGGACGGGCGCAATAAAAAAGGCATTACGAGACGCGGGGAAAAACAAAAATAACGCATAACAATAATACTAAAAGGTTAAGTCATCTTAAAATGGATAGAATTAGAATAATTCGGTGGGGAATGAAAAATGAGCCTGGTCCCCGTTCTGGTTAGAGGATTTTATGGTTGCTTGCGTGTCGGTCTGTCATTAAATTTTTTTACACAGTTTATTTTCAGTTTTAGCAAAATTACAATATTTATTTTTCAGACTAAAACACCCAGAAACATTTGTTAAGAATTTAGTTTTTGAAGCAACAAAAGCATAGGATATTTAAAAATATTTTAATTATTTTTTTTCGTACATGCAATACGTGAACGAGTACGCCGCACAAAAGCTTAAATCCGGATTAATCCTATCCGGTGTCTTTGTAGCAGACGCAACCTTGTTTACTTTCTCAAGCTGCTCGGCTTGAGTCTTTGTGTCTCGGCGAGTCGTCGAATAAGAACGGGGATCGGAGAGGAAAAATTTTGCCATGGAGTCGTCATCTTGCAAGTTCATGCCCGATTAGGAATCAATCTCGTCTCTCCATCTCTTGCGTATCCCGCCAATTACATTGCGTGCTGCCTCAGATCTCGGCGTTCGAGCTTAGCCCGTATAAAAATGTTAATTCTTATGCGACTTTTATCTTTATTAATACTGAGTAAATGGCAAAATCCTATCATTACACGAAATACGCCAGGTACAGCCTGAGTCAGCAGACTTGGGCAGAGATGGAGAGCGACTTATAAGCCATCCGAGAGCTGCCAAGCTGCGCGCATTAAGCCAAACCGTATCTTATGGGCTTAACGTTAAACCGTGCCCGACTTAGCACTCGCTCTCGCGCGCAACTCCAGCTACCTTTGCTTTCCATCTTTCCAGCCCAGTGCGAGACGTGTATGGAGAGGCCCGAGACGCGCGATTTATAATATCGACATTAATTACTCGCGCCGTTTGACTATCGGCATGCACACGGACGCGATTTCACACACCTATGCGAGAGGCGAGGCGGCTATCCGTAAAAATGTGTATTTTTGAGATTTATAAGACAAGGTGATAAATCTTGATTAAGAAAAATCGGATTAGTTGCGTTGTGACGGGACGGGAGAGGCTTTGATTGCCATCGCGCAGAAGACCCTTTCACTTCCAGCCTTCCAGGAAACGTTGCTCTCGGAATTCCTCCAAATGCTTGGGGGTTTTAAACCTAAGACTGGGGTTTCTTAGAAATTTTGGACCACAAGTTTTCCTGGGTCAATTTACGCGTCAAATAAATTCCAATTTATGTGTCTTTATGTGGGTTGACTTATATTTGCCTCTGGCCGAAAATGCCCAAAATTTATTCAAGCTTGTTTTGTTCTAAAATTTTGAGTAATTTTATTTTTGAATAACCAAAGGTATGTTTTAATAAATTTTCGCTGATTTAACGTGTGTTAAAAATATTCTGGCCCAAGAAGGTCTAAAAAATTTTAAAACTTGTTGGGCAAAATTTCTCAAAATATTTAATTTTCGTTAAGGATATTTTTTAAAAATTTTTATGCCCAGCTCAAAATACTTGAATATTAAAAGCTAAGGTTATCATTTCGGAAGTGCTTAAATTTATAAAGTCAGTTGAGTAAATTTCAAAGAATTTTTCAACTTTTCAAAAGGATTTTAAAAAATTGTTTTATGGTCTCTTTCAAGAAAATTGACTCAACGTAGTTAAGAGGAGTTTTTTAGAAGTTTTTAAATTGATGTCATCCAATTATTCAAATTTTAAAAATTAACATGTCGAAATGTTCAATTCAGCAATCTACGATTTCGTCAAGTTGGACATTAAAAAAACAAATAGATCTCGTAAATATCGTTCCGTCTTTCGCGTATTTAAATTGGCAGAGTGAGGTCCGAAACCCAGAATCTAGACGAGTAAGCCCCTTTGAGAAGTGGCTGGCGTAAAACGGATTCCAAGAAAGTTATTTCCATAATTGATTAAGACGATCTTGATCACTTATCTGTCTTATCCCATCTCAGGCCGCATTTTTGTGTCTCTGTGAACAAGGTTCGTCTCCTACTCCAGCTCGGTCCTATCGCTCAAAACCAATGTTTGCCAGCCGAGATATCCTGAAGCATCCTTTGTTTCCATTTTGTTGACTTTTCGAGCACACAATGTTTCCTTTAATCCCTCCCATCCTCTTCTGATCCCCGTGCGTTCTGAAAGTTCTCAGGCCAGGTACATTCAAGAGAGCTGGAGATCATCACGTAATTAATCCCGTGCCATTAAGTAAGCTTCTTTGCTTCGGAATTTTTAAATCCCTCACACACAGAAAATCACAATTTTTTGATTAAGATTAATGGGCAGATCGTCGTTGCAGTGTAAAAACGTTTTTTTATTCCTCATTCATTCCGAGAGCGTCTGGACGCATAATAGGTTCGTTGAATGCGGTGCTGGCGATGCACACGGAGGGGCCAGAGTCTGGCATCACCGAAAAATAGTGAATAAAAATTATAATCCGCTTACCTGAGCTGCTGCACCAGCATTAGCGGCTGCCCAAGCTTCGGCGAATGTTTCCATTGCACTTTGGAAATCCATGCCAATTAGTTCACTCATGCTAGTTTGATACTGTTTCTGCTTTGTCAAAATGCTTTCAAGTTTCGTTCACGTCATTTTCCAAACTTCAGTTTTTCAGTTTTCACTTTTCTTCTTTCAAAATTTCCTTTTCCTTCGCACACTGAGTTTCTCTGCGGGAGACGAGGTTGATAAGCCGAGGCGCAGATTTCCACTGATTCCAAAATTCCAATTGGATCTGGATGAAGGAGCAACCCTTCATGGATGGCTTTCGGGAGGCAAAGAACCAGATCGCGCTTCAGCAAACAGTGCCAGGTGAGTGCTGAAGTCTTGTGTTTTATCAAAACGTGTACGCGATAATACGAATGTGGGTACACAAATAAACAGAGCGGCGTGTAATCCTGCAGGATCTGGCAGTGCGTCTGCACGCTTCTAAAGCCGTTCTGCGACTAAACACGGGTACACTCAGAACGCCTCTCGTACACGACTCTGGCTGCGTTTACAGTGCGGCTCTCGTACGCTTTATCATTCGGATAAACTCGGCACACGACGCGCCTGCACACGGGCCGCAGAACGGGAGTACGGACGTACAGACAAATTGGATAAGATCACCCTACCCCCCATTTTTTCGAGTGCCGCTGTGGCGATAAACTGGCGCGCGTATTGTGTGTGTGCGGGGAGGCTAAGAGACAGGCGCACACCGACCCTTATTTGGGATTCTGATTCGAGAAAATCTGCAGTGTGTTGTGCTACGGATTTGTGATTAGCGAATCCTGACACGGAGCCTGCTGACACTATGCAGGCTCCTGGACTCCCCGTACACACGGTTGCAGCTCCATTGCGCAGTGTTTGTACAGGCTTACGTGGGCTTGTGTGTGTGTGGTCCTGAGCCACGAGTCGACTCGTTTTGCAGTAACACGCAGCCACGGCACGGCACGGCAACATAGTAAATTGGGAAAGAGTTAGCTGTTGTATAGTGTGTTGAGATTATACATAGTCCAATCCCTACAACACGATGAATATATAGCCGAAGCTAAGTACGACTCGCTCGCCCCGCCCCAGGCTTTTTTGATTGGACTAAACTCACATTTTTATATAAATTCGATTCTTCGTATTAAGCGCGCGTATTATTTTTTGTTTTGCGTATATTCGCGAGTAAAATGAAGAAAAATTTCTCGTAATAAGCGGAATGTTGCTATCGAGGAAGTAAATTGAGGGGATGCGATGGCTGGGTGGAAATTACGAGAAGCCAAATCAGCCAGGCTTCTACATTGCTTGATTGGGTCCTTTTGGTTGATTTGACATCTTGAACTTTCTTACAAAGTTTTCCTTGATTTGACGAGGCAGTTCCAGGTGCTCGCATCCCCCAATGTAGCGTCAAAAATCCTGCTGCTCCTCACTACTTAGAAACTTTCGGAGAATCTCAGATGGGCTGCAACCAACACTGGTCTTAACCCCAGGTGCCCCCGCAGCTTCCAATTATGTGAGCCCTCAATTCTTCCTATTTGATTTTGGACTAAATTAACTTTTGATTGTTAATAATTTACAATGGTAAGCGACTCCATGAACCATGACGATATGTAGCTGCACTTCAGGCCTAGGCTTGAATGAATAAACTAAACCTTATCTTGTGAAAAGGGGAGTACATCACTTTTCACGAAAAATTTTTCTAGAAAAATAAATAAAAAATATTCAGATTCCCGTAACACATGAATCCATGACTGATTTTCAGAAGGTAAAAAGGAAGAAGGTAAAAAGAATCCTTGTATTGAAAATTCTGAAAATAAATAAAAATAAAAACAGTAACTATGTTTTGATCAAAAGATATGCTTGCAGTTGATTTTTTTTTCTTTTTCAGAAAGAGAGAACTCAATATAAGGAAGAAATATTTTTACAGCAATTCTTAGAAATAAAAGTTTTAAATTTTAAAAATTCAGAAGAAGCAAAAAGGAAATTTTTTTAATGGATATTTTTTGAAAAACTTGCAAAATTTTTTTAAAGATCACAATAAAGTCTAAAGGAGGAATACGGAGTCTTTAAAGGTTAAACTTGCCTCTTCATTAAGGTAATCGCTCAAAAGAAAAGATCCAAATCCGACTGGGAATTTTCTTTGTTGAAAACGTGGTCAGCTTCAATTAATCAAGCCATGAAATATATTGATCCTCACCGAAAAGCAAGAAGTCAAAAACGAACCAAATCACACAAACACGTCGTGAGCTAAATCAGGATTAAGGGATTCCTGCAGGACATGTTTACAACATCCATTATTATCAGGGTCTCCTTTATGGTCTTCAATGTCACACAAAATGTGTTTGTGAATTCTCGTCCTCTCTCTCGAGTTCCAGACGCATTTGCCGTCCTTTAATGAGATTAGGTTATCGTTTGGGCAAACAACGTTGCATGGTTCCTTTTCCTACCTGGGATTAGAATAATAAAATAATCCAAACAAATTGTTTTTCGGTCATTCATGGTCTTCCTTTGAAAAGTCATAAAAATGTTTGACTTTTAAAGTAAGATTTCTAGTGCTCCCTTTCATCCTCAATTCCCAAAACTTTGTCGTAAACCTTTGTTGCGCTCGCTCAAGCCCTTGCGTACTTTCTTCTCCTTCTCACCTTAATTCCTCTGCAGAGTCACAAAATGTGAAAGAAGTGAGGAAATACTGGCGTATATGTGCTTGATTGCTCTGTAATTTGATTACAGCTCAAATTGATTCAAAAGTGCTCTTACCAGGAGTGGTGGAAGAGAGCGCCAGGGAAGGGGTTAACTTCGTTAATTTACATTAGGAATTCATAAAGTATCAGCCAGTGACAATCATAATTCCTCTCCTTGGCGGCGGTGCCATATGGCACGGTAGTCAAGAACATTGTCGCAGTCTCACACTCAATTAAAACCTAATCTAATAATTTTGGAGGAAGGAAGTCGAAGGATACTGACGCACGCACCGACGATTTTAGGGTTGACAAAAGATGGGTGGGAAAATGTAAGACGGGATTCAGAAATCTAGATCAAACAAAAGCATTTGAAATCCGTCAACTTGGGATTTTTCCGGTGTATTATGAAATAGAGCACTTCGCAAGCAGAGAAGACCTTCTGGTTTAAAAGTTTTCGTACAAAAGGGGTTTTATAATGAAAACGCTATAAATTGGGAGCTCTCCAGGTTCCCTGGGGGTCTTAAATTTTTATGAGATTCAAAAAAATGCCTAATTTGGGATTGTTTGATAGATTCAAAATGGCAGATGTCAAAAATATTTCCTCGACAGTCCTGAAAGTATCAAAGAAGAATCCAGCTACCGGAAAAATTCCTACTCTAGAGTCAAGAAAATGCAAATTGCTATTTACACTCTATTTTATGTCTCGACTACCGGGCCCAAAACTAAGTGAGCTGAAGGCAGAAGACGTCCTACAAGAATAATAAATTGATAGGATACATTTTATAATATTGTTGATGATGATGCTATTAATGAATGATAAAAAGCTTTAGAGAGACGACTCGAGTACGGTGCGACACTACGAAGGTTTTGCATGCTGAGGAGACGACACACTGGTGATGAGGAAGACAAAAGGAAAGAGTAGATGAGGAGATGATAGGCATGGCGTGGAGTAAGTTAATGTATTCAACATCGCATTGTCTTCTTTGCTGAGCCTTTTGATGATGGAGCTATAGTTAAATGTGCTTTGAGAGAGTGCAGGATGGTAGTGCTTTGTAGAATATTTTTGCTTCTGCTGCATAGAAAATTCATAAAAATCCCTCAAAGAAAATGGAAATCGATTTTCTCCTGTCTGACAGCGTGCGAAGAAATGTGGAGCAAGCTGTTCCTTATATAGGAAACCTGTTAGGCTTTATTTAACTCTCTTAAATTTCAAGCTGAGAAGTAATTTTTACTTTTAAGCTCAAATTTTTAGAACTGAGTAAACCTTTTCTTTAGAATTCAGAAAGTCTTCGTCAAAATTTTCAATTAACTTTAAATATTTAAAAGTTTTAAAACTAATGATAATTCTTCAATTTTACCAATGGCTCCTCTCACAGAAAAACAGTTTTTCTTTGCTACGTTTTCCTGTGAGAGGAGCCATTGGTAAAATTGAAGAATTATCATTAAAGATTGGAGCTTCTGAATAATAGTTTTAAAACTGCTTTTTAAAGTTTGGACTTATACAAATGACTTTAAAAATAAGCTTGCTCTATTTGTGACGCGGCAAACTACCTCTCAGGTAAGTGTTGAGGCAATAGTGTGATGGAAATCATCGTTATCTATGACACTTCACTCATCAAATCACGCCAAATCTGTCAGCTTGTGCGTACTTTTCATCATGCCTGCTTGTTTAACTTCAAACCACATCTTTATCACACGCTGGCGGCGATAATAATAACATTTATTTTACAATTGATAAATTAAATCGATTACTTTCGGTCGTGTTTGGTACTCAGTTTAAACTAGCTCAATTTGCGCCATGCAGCTCTTCGAATTCCGTCAAAAGTGACATGCAGCAAGAAAACAACGAGTGTCAGCTGAGATAACGAAGGGGAGTGTAGCTGAGAGCTTTATTTCCAGAGAAGTAACTGGGAGTAACTTAGTGGAATGGGAATGTTTAAAATTTCTCAAATCGTTCATGTTAAAAGTCGAGATTCTTGACCCCCACCCTTCCCCCCTCCCACCTTTCGCCCATATTATTGAATGAGATCTTAAGCCAGAATAAAAGAAACTTTTCAGGAGTAAAAAAACAGTCGAATCAGATCGTAATCATAACAGGCATTAGTTAACATGTATAAAATAATCGCTGAAATTAATTTTTTTGGATTCAAAAGGTTTCAGAAGTGTTTCAGAGAACTTGGGTTTCACCAATAAAGATTTCAGCTAAGGTCTCAAGAGGAAAAAAAAACCATAAAATTTTTCGATCGGTCTCATTTTCAGATTTGCTTAAGAATTTTCACATTTCTAATCTTAGTACCAAAGCTGAGTACAAGTCCAATCAATTTTGCAACATATTTCGAAATAATCTGTCAAAAGTTTCTGGATACGTCCCTGAAGTTCCTCCTAATGGGCCGTGTAGAAGTGGAAAAGTTCGGAGATGGTAATCGCGACTACACGCTCGACTATCGCCAGATATATAGTGTTTCTCCTGCCCATCCTCTAGATAAGCGCATGTGTAGTTTCGTGCTCGTATACATGCGATACCCAAGTGCTGATTGGAATTCGCTAATGGTGTGAAGCCTGGAGTGAGAAGCCACTTACTTTGAACTGCCAATTTTGCCGCACTTGTTCGCATTAAACTTGGTATATTTTATCTATTTATTTGTTCATCACCTAATCAATCATAATCAATTTAATGCACATTTCAGATTTTTCGGTTTCTCGCACTGCTGTTTTTGAGTTTGGTGATGACGATAACTCTGATAACTTGATAACGAAGGCACTGGAACTTGAAAGAGACATACGCGTTGGGGATTTTTAGTCGTAAACAAGTTTTTGGAAAACGTGCTCATGTTTGATGTTCATGATTTGAGAAGGGGTTTTATGGGGCATTTTTTGCTCACTAAGCTGTAAATGCTTCATAATTAGAGCTGTTAGAGATTTTTTTTGCCTTGCTAAAATATTTTTCAGGTCGACCAATAAACAAGTTAAAAAGTTTCAAATGTGTAGGACACGAACATTAAGCTTAAGTGGTATTTTTGAAGATGTTTAAGGTCACTCGATCTCCTTCAATCTTGGATGGCTATGTATCCTTAGAGAATACTTGTAGCAGGATAAAATAGTGTGGGCTCTTGGGTGAGGGTTGTATCAAGCGTAGGTTTGTGATACCCACGTTTGCCGAATTTTTAAAGTATTTTCTTGTAATTTTCGTTCTTCATTGCGTCCCCAAGACCTCAATGATCGAACAAATTGTTTCTCCCTTGAAGAAGGTTAAATTAGGATCCCTAAAGGAGTGAGGGTTTAAAAACATAATTTCTCCTTTGAAAGCATTTGTGGCTTTTTTGACAGAACTCGAGCGATATCAAGTTGTAAGTAAACATATTTGCTATGTAGTAATATTTTTAAAAGTATCCCAAAGGAATATGGATGGGTGCCTCTCATTGCTCTGCAGGGTTTTGCCAATGACCCATGTGGTATTAAAACTTTTTCTTTCCAAATATATTTTTTGTAGCTTTTATTATTTCAGTTACCTTGGTAGTCGTTAAAATAACTTTTTAATTCAACCAGGTCCATTATCCACCTCGAAGCCGTGTATTTGGAGTATTAAGAGGGCTCATATCAGGAATAATTTAAATTTCCTTCATTGGATTTATCACCAGCAAGCTAAAAAGTACTGCCCAACATTTTCCTTGAATTTCAACCACACGATATTGTAGACAGTATCAGCATGTAAGAGGGCTCCCTCATGATAACCGTTTGATTGTCACGATACCAGCAAAGCTAGACTCGGTGCGCAGTAAAACGTGAAAAAGACGCAAAACAACCATAAAAATTTACGTTTACAATGTCAATGACCAAATTAACAGCTTAACCAAACCCCAATCCAAAGCCAGCCGCAAGAGATAAGATATCCAACATCGATGCAGTGTTATCATATCGCGCTTTCCGTTCCGCGCCAGAGTAATTATCATAACTCGCTGGCCGTGTTCGCGTCGTCGCACAAATTCGTGTCATCTTTGGCGCGCTGGTAATCTAGCCCAAGATAACCACTTTATCTCTTCCAAGAGCTGGAATACCTGACTAGTGGAGCGTTTTTTTATAGTTTCGTTTATTATTCTGGGGGAGAGAAAGATTAAGCCGTAAACGCTTAGGTCACATCGCCGGAGCTGTGAGTCATTTGCATGGGAGAGCCGTGAAATCTGTCGTTCTGTTTATTGTCAGCGCGTATTTGCTCACCGATTAGACCCACCGACTGTTTGATGTTGCTTATTCCGTTTTTATCTAAATTGACATGCTTTTTTAAGTAAAATTGGGCAACGTTAGGAGGCTCTGGACTGTAATTCCTTGTTTACATCCGAAAATGGGACACCAGAGCCCCACCCTGTCGAGCCATAGTGCAGACTACATAATGCATGTAGATTGCCGAGTGCTCGCAAAGCCTATAGCTACATCGGAGAATCGGGGAGAGCAAGGAAAAGGAAGAAAAAGAACTCATTTGCGCGCGCAACGATTTATCCATGGAGAAAAGATAAAAGGGAGGATTTTAGCTGGTTGGTCGCAAATACACGCCCGGCCCGGCCCGTATGCAGGATAATTCAGTGGCAGTCGGTGTGTCTGCGAAGTTTTCTCGCATTTTTATTTCCCTTAGACGACACCGAACGAGTGAGTTGGTAAATAGGCTCTTATCTCGTCTGCCGATGTCACAAGGATGAGCGACACCACCATTTCCGTTCGACGTCGCTCAAGTAATTTTATGTGACGGTTTGCACATGAACGGTTTTCCATCGACGTTAATTGGTTTTCATATCGATTTTTGCACAGCAGGTAGCATCAAAGCAGCTCGAAGGTGAAGCTATGATTTTTTACGTAAGAGGACGAAGAAGCTTGCGTGTCGAAAAATATAAGAAAGCTGATCAAAGTTTTCACTTATCTTTTTGATGCCTTTTCAAAATTCCTTTGTAATTTTTTGGTTCAATACTTTAATACTTTTATTCAGGTAGCTCTCAAGTTACAATCAAATGTAAGTTTGTAAGGGGATGGGCAGTAAACTTGGACACGTAGCCATCTTGGGCCCCTAGCATCCAAAAACCCCATAAAGAAGGGCCCCTGAAGCAATCAAAGACAGCCATCAGTTGTTGAATCTTTTGGTCACTTTGAAAAATCCCAGCAGAACATCAATGTCTTCCTTCTTGAAATATTCTTTAGAGTCCAAAACTCTCAAACTATAACCGTTGCAGAAAATTTTACTTGTTTTATGCGTTTTCTTACTCGACCCATCTTGTTTACAATAAAAATAACAAAGATTAAGGTTAAGGTTAAGTAAGGTGGAAATAAGAATAAATTTGGTTGGGAAGCTGGAGATTTTCCATAATTTTGGACTGGTAAGTTTTGTGGTAAAGATATTTTAAAAATTCTTCAAGGTTATTTTCAAGACCTTGGTTAAGCCAACTTAAACTTTTACTGAAAAGCAATTTGCTAAAGATAAAGATGAGATTCCTTGATGAATTTTCTCTAATTCTTCACCTAGACATACATCAATAACTACATCATAACCATAGTCTGAGATATCTAACCTTAATGTCTTCCATCTGTGACTACTAATTTTAAAAATCTTTTGAAGTCTTTCTCCCTGATACCATAGGTTGTCATTTGGAAAGGTCAAAGTAAAGACAGAATTGGTTTGAAAAGCCTTAAAAAATCAAAAAGCTTTCCTGTCAAGAGGCAGCTGCTACACTCAGATACTCATTGTAGCAAAGCCCACTTGCCCCACAATTACCATAGCTTCAAAACAACCGCTTAGCAATAAATAACTTGACGACAAATCTAATCCACAATCTTGATTGCGCGATATACCCTCAATTTCGCGCTCAATAGAAATCCACGCCATAAAGATACGCCAAGATAAACGAGAGTCAATCAATTTTTAATCTAACTCATCGATGAACCTTTGCAAGCCGAGCGCTTTTGTAATTCATGGCTGCAACTTCTTTGAAATAGACAAACACATTATCGTCCACTCGACGCCGAGCGGCCGATCAGATGATAATGCTGATAAAGCCCTGCAAGTGGATGACCCTTGGCGTGAGTGAGTCAAATCAAATCGGCGCAATCGAAGGTATTGGTTTAGGGGCAGACAAGTGGCCGCAAGAGTCGGCACACATATTTACGAGGAAATCCCAGTCAATGTGCTTTGCTGGTGCGGGAAAAAGTCAGGAGGTTTAAATTAAATTAACTCCGCACGCAAATGAAGAGCAATGATAATATTTGGCTATCCGCAAATGATATGTTTGTGTGAGAGCGTGTGGGTGCGGTGGAAATATGCGGCGAGTTGAAATGCTAAGTGAGGAGGAAAAATTGGTGTATCAACCGCAATATGTGTGACACAAATTGGGGTCGTTTTATGTTTTGATCTGTGCACCCCCGTTGTTATTTTGTCGGTGGATTGCTTGACTCACGTCACGGCGCTTTTCCGGGAACGACATTCATTGCATAACATTTTTGTGGAGGAACTTTTTTAGACTTCAATTATTTGTTGTCTTTTTGGTAGAATTCAAAGGGAAAATTCCATCACCGTTTTATATGCTGAGACTTTATTAGATTTTGAACTTTAATCGACTTCAAATGTTTTTGTCTGAAAAATATGCAACTAAAGCTCGGTTCTTTTGGGAAAAATATACTCAATTGCAGAGAGGAAATGACTTTTAGCATAATTGAGTTTAAGGGGAAAATTTCTACAATGACTCTTAAAATCTTCGATGCTGATAGAAAAGAAAAAGTTTAAGTTAGTTATTGTTGTGTGACTTTTCCAGGAAAATATTTTATCCACAAAACTTAAAAATTGCTTTATGGCATAATCACCCAGATTGACTGTTAAAAATATTAAAATTTATTTAAAATATGAATGCCCATTGATCTACAACGGGTAAGGCAAAAAATAGTTTCACTCATTTAGGGTCTGTCCATCAAAATGCCATCATTCAGTTGCTTTAGAAAGCAGTTACCTCAGGGAGCAGCAGTAAAAAATTCCCGAAGAAAACTTTAGTGGGAAGTAAAAACTCAGCCCTGGAATGACATTCCTAAAACGTACAAGCTACTTTTTCACACAAGAAAGCTTTATTTTTGGTCGCATGAAAACAATTTTTCATAGCCTACCCGACAAGCTTTTCTTATCTTCATGTTTCAGTACCACTTTTGAGGTCTTGTTCCCGCGAGTGGCAGATTTTAACAATAAACATTACTTTGTACTGACTTCTAAAACTTCTGTCGTTTACCAGAGACATCGTCCAAAATCACGAAAGAAAGAAAAGAAGAAACGATTCACCATTCCCTTTCCCAAAGCCACCTAATTGAACGGAAAATCGCTCCATGAACCGAGATTCGCGATGTGCCACCAAACTCTTGACGGAGAAGCTTGTTAAAGACGAAAAAACGAAAATAAAGGAATTAGCGCAGTATCAACATTCAAATTGGAAATTTTTTGTGCGCTTCGTTGCTTTCAATTTCTATTCAGAAGCTCCTAATACCTACCCTGCCACGACCACAAAAAATGAAGGAATTATTTTTTAATCCCCGTTAAAAAATACGACGACGAATGCTGCACTCACTCCACCACTTTTAATTAGATACCTACCCAGAGATCGCTTCTGTTGGGCATGAAAGACGAGAGAAAAATCCTCGCCCATCCAATGAACCTTTCACGATTTCGTGCCTCTCTTCCAGCACGCTGCGATGCCCGCGTCGCCGCTATCAAAATTCAAGTCTTGCCGCAGCAGAATTTTTCACGATGATGTTTAATATTTGAATGGATGTACTTGTGTGTCTTCGACTTTGCCTCTCTGTCTTTCGCTCCATTCTCCTCATTTGTGTGTAATAAACCATCACGATGACGAGGATTAGATGGAAATTGCCTGCCCTCGTTGCCTTTCGCAAGAGCGTCCCGGAGAGGCAAGTACGCACAAGTAGTCTTAAGCCTTTATCGCATTTGAGGAAAATAGCAATGACAACAATAAATTATGTATCAAAGACGGGATCCGGGACAGGACTGGACAGTCGCATGATTCATATGAAATAAAATATTATCCTGCTAATACTCCTGATTGTCCTGCATCTTGAGGCCTCCCGTCGCCCCACCACACGACAGAGTCGTCTCTTTATTATTTATTGGTTGCTAATGGAAAATAAATCGAACAGATAAAAAACTTGGACGGGCACACGTTCAGACCGGCTCGACTTATCGACATGCATGCGACAAGCTGGCTGCCAGGAAATGTGTATGTAAGATGTTTTCCATTTTCCAACTTTAAGAAGTCGACTTGATAATAACTTTACCCTTTGATGCATGAGTTTTGGTTTTTCCGAAATTTCACCAGGCCTTCAGAAAACAAAAAGCCTTCAGATTTTCTAAGACGAACAATACCAGTAGTAAGCTTTTCTTACCCAACTCTCTCAGTGCCAGGAAATGTTCAAAGGGTGACATGATATTTGATCTACAAAAAACTTTCGTCCAAAGGTTATTTAGACTTCACTTTATTTTGGTCTACTGTTTAAAGTCTACCACTTTTATGTTAACGCTACATTTTGGTCTACAATTTAGTTTTGTCTATTTACCCAGTCTATTTTAGTCAATAAAAGAATAAATTGAATAATAAAATAAACATGGATTTACTTATTAATTTTGATACCTACTTCGGATTTAATACTCTGACTCGAATATGGAAGTGTCAGTAGACGAGTACAGTGGACAAAACTTAATTAGGAGCTGTTCACATATTACGTCATGGTCCAAGGGGGGGGGGGGGGGTGTCGGCCGCTCCGTGACAGTCAGTACAAACTCAAGTACTGTTATATAGGACAAACCGTGACAGAGGGGAGGGGGGGTGGGGGTCGAAAATCTCGATTTTCACCGTTACGTAAAATGTGAACAGGCCCTTATAGACAAATAATTTTATAGACGAAAAGAAATAGACCTTAAACCATAGACTAAATTATTATGTAGATTTAACCAACATTGAGGTTCTACTCTGAATTAAAATATAATGTAGATACTAATGGTCCTTGCCGAGTGTCTCTCGATAAATAAAATGTACAAATATAATGAGGACAACTGAGGCTCCTTCTGTTTTTAGATCAATTGCTTGAAAACGTGAACATTGGGAGGAACTTTTGCAAAAACTGAAGAAAGTCAATTGCTGAAAAAAATTCAAAATGTGTAAAACTTCAAGAAACCAAAAAAAAAACCAGCAGGTATTGCGATACTTTCTCAAAATCAGTCAAGAGACCGGGAAACTTTCCAACCCAAGAGTTTGTAACGGAAAATTGTTGATGGGCAGGAAAAACTTATGACTTATCATAAGACTCATCATCGTCGTCGTCGTAAGTCGATACAAATAAGCCGATTTATTAAACTGACCCATGGCTGCTGACTCTGCGAACGTTTTTCTTCTTCCACCGCCTGCTATTTTCTTCCCCATTTTCCTGCTTTCTGAAAAGTACAATCCGATTTCCATACTTCAACTTTCTGCCACACTTTTCAAAATCAATACGGTCTCGCCCATTGTTTCTCAGAAGGCGAGTGGAATGGGAAATGTCTCATTTAATGTTAATCCCTGCTCTCGAGCTCGCTCGAAAAGAAGAATTAAAAATGGTTTTTAATTTATTCAAATAAACGACTCGATTTAGCGATGTTTAGAAACAAGAGCGGGGAAGTGCAAGAGGGTGCCGGTTCCGTGCCAGTCCGTTTTATTAGCTCGGCATAATTAAACGAGAAGCGGACGAGGGCCGTGGAAAATTTTTGTGTCTTGGATTTTTCGTGCTTTTTGCGCTCCACTTAATCTCCGTGATGCCCCGCTTATAAAAAGTAAGCATCATGAGCACGCAAAAGCATTTCAGTAAATTTAAATAATTATGTGGGATTACGAATGTTTGGGCTTCTTGTTTTCTTTTTGTGACACTCTTAGACACTGGGGAATGTTGCCGAAAGGCTCTTGGAGTAACCGGAGCGGTATCGCGGTAAATATCATCTCAAAATTTATTCGCAAAGTTTCCAGTTCTCATATTGCCAAATTTATTATCAATATAGGAGAAGAAGCGCCTCCGATGAACAAACACACACCACATATAATAGTCATAAAATAAAATTCATGCTCATCGTTAGCCAGCTGATACCAGTCGCGATATTTAGTATGTCGGAAAAGGCGGAGAAAATTGGGAAAATTCGCATGCTCAGGAGGTTTCGTTAGTGGGACACGTTTTGCCATGCAAATACCGGGATTGAAAATAAATATATAAATTACGGAGCAGATAAATTTTTATGATTGAGAATCAAGACAACTTTCTTATCAGAATTGATTAGAAGTGCTGGGGCGGCTTGTATTGCATACTTGTAGGGGCACACAGTTTCCTTATTCTTTCCAAAGGCTCTGTGTTTCTGTTTGAAGATCAATTGGGCGGAACTAAACTGAATTACTGGAGGCTGTTGTGGCAGAGAGCACCTAAATAAAGAGATTACATCGAATTATTTAATTGAAGCAAATTAACGATGGACTTCATTATTCCGCTTCCATTCAGCCGCCACCAACATCACCACCAACGGCATAATTACAAAATAATCCTTTTCTTCATACTTTCGTTTAATTGATGTTACTTACGCACCCGCTGATGGACTGACTTCTTTGTTACCCGCTCCTAACATAAAGCTTCCGTTGGAATCATAGCAAAAATAAATTTAAATTGTGGGAGAATTAGCGAGAAGTACATTATTGTACGCCAAAAATCGCTCGAAAGCGGCGAGTTCGGCGAGTAAGAGTTTTATGGAAGTCAAGAGGCGTAAGTAAGAAGCGGAATATAATAAAAATAAATCGTTTAAATAAATTTGGTACGCAAGCCAAGTGGGATTTAGGTCGCAATAACCATTAATATTCGGCCATTTCTCTCGTAGCCGGAGCCGAGGAAACATTGCTGGCACCGAATCACAAGGAGGTACGGTGGGAAAACTACAACGTGTTCGGCACCAGCATGAACCGCCTTTTTCTTGAGGTGAACTAAGCGTCTTCCTTACACTAAAACCACTCGATCTTACACAATTCGTTTGTTCCTCCGCCCCCAGGAACTAGAATTTGCATCTTCCTCACGCCACAATCTGCAGCTCTTAAGGTAGTGCTCTCCTGAATTGGAACATATGACATCTAATCTCTTGAATAAAACAACGATAGACCGACAACCCTGGTGAAACTGAAGAAGGGGCGCGTTTCAAAGACGAGCTCCTAACCACATTATTCCGTCATAATTCCACTTAATAAAATAAAAAGAGAGCGAAAAAATTTACAAAATAAACAAATAAACACCAAAGACCGAAGCGGGCAAGAAACGTAAAAAAGTAATGAGAAATAAATACGCGAGCCGACTTTTCGCTTAATTATTCCCCTTATGGCAGACATTAGCGGGAAGGGATGGGAAATGATAACTCATTTTGAAATTTTCTGCTGTGCTGTCTCGCTCTTCTCGCTTCGGAATTCTCGCAACATAATCTCGCGAAACCACGCTGCAAAATGAGAAAAAGGAAGCACGAAATGCAATTAAAAGTTTGCGTAATGAACCTCCTGCTGTTGTTTGTGAAACAGAAACTTTATTGAAAATATAAAAAGTCAGGTAACGCACACAATTGGCTTGGAAACTCAGGACTTGATGAGGGGTTTCTCGGTCCCCTTGGCCGTCTCCTCCTTATCTTCCGCCTGCACCTCGTCGTCGAAAATCTTCAAGTCCTTCACGTACACCCAAACTCCCGCGTCCAAAACAGTCCCGATCGTCACGAAAGCAGCTGCCACGAGATTCATCCATATCCGGAGCTGCTGGTTGTCGTAGAGCCAGCAGTTTCCAGTGCCGCTGCAAGTTTTCCCCCACAAGATGCAAAACTTGTCAAAGAGAGCTCCGAAGAAAATGGGGCTCGGGATGAAGGCCAGGAGACACATGACCATGGTTCCCAGTCCGATAGCGGTGGCCTTGTCCTTCTCATCGACGCATCTCATTCCAACGAGGAAGTTGCTGGCCCGACCCGTGGCTCCAGAGAACTTCATGGCACACATCACGATGAGGAAGATGTAGAACTCGTATTGGCAATTGATGGGACAAGCTCCGGGCTTCGCTAACCCGAATTTAGGCTCTGAGAACTGAGGCGAAGCGAAGGTCTTGTTCAAGATGGGCAATGTTTGGGTCGCAATGCACGCGCAGTTTTCAAAGATCTGAAAAAATTAATTGTATTTAAGGTGAAATGAAATATTGTTTCTTGAAAAGCTTGAAATTCAGCAAAGGAATTTCTCAAATCAACGTTCACTCAAATTTCAAAAAAATAAATATGCACTTAAGAGGCTTTAAGGTTCACAAAGAAAGGATACGCTTCGAGGCAGGTGAGGGTCCAATTTTCAAGTCTGACAAAAATCACTATAGTCCGCTTGAAACCAATAAGTAGCTAGGAAGCAGCTTATAAAATTTACTAGCTATTCTTATTCACCCCATTAAATTTCCCCAATCTCCCATCTAGTGGATTAATTTTATTATTATAATCTTTTAAAAGTAATGCAGATTTCTAAAAAGATTGATACATATTTTTGATGCCGAAAGAAAACGAGTTACTTAGCTCAAAATTATATCAAACTCTTGTGACTCAGACTAACGGAAAAATAAGAAATACCATACCTTGTCCTCTCCTATCTGGCTTGAATTCAAACATCCAGCGTGACAAGGGGAGATGTAAGTCTTCCCGTCCTCCCCGCAGACTGGTGAGTATTTCACGAAATCGCATTGGCAAGCAGAGTTGCACGAGACTTCTCCCCTAAAGAGACGGATTAAATAGAGAAACACTCTTCCTTCGATACTTACAGAGTAGGCTGGTTCACGACTAGTGAGTTTTCGTTATCCACGCATCCCAAGAAAATGTACCAAATGATGCCCACGACCGAGAGTGCTCCCACGAAAACGTTCCAGGCCGCCAGATACCGGGCGGAGGGCTTGAACTTGGATATCACGACTCCTGCTGTCAGGATTCCGAGAGCAGAGAAGGCTAGAGCTACTGAACCGGTGACCATGCTTGCGACTGAGGCAGACTGCTTGTACTGGGTCTCGATGTACTTGGGGGTGAAGATCCAGTAGGGCATGTAGCCAAAGTAGTAGAAGACGGAGGAGAAGTTGTTGATCATGTAGGCCTTATTCTTGATCAGGCGCTTGAAAGTCACAATCATGTCGGCAAACGTCGGCTTGTCCTCCTTCTCCTCAACCTCCTCCCCTCGCTTGATTCTCTCTTCCTTCATCATGCGTCTGACGGCAGCTCGAGGGAGCTCGCGAGGAAACAGGCTCACAAAGGCCGCAAAGATGACCAAGATCATTCCGAACACGAGCCAACCGAGCCACCAGGCTCCTAGCCAGCGAGGATCCTTATTCGTGATGGTTGGGGTCAGGTTCAGAGCGATGTATAGCTTGAGACAGAACGAGCCAAATGCGTACCCCAGCGCCGGTCCGAGAGTCCGAAGAAAGTATGAGATGCTGATGAGGGCCGGGGTCTTGGACTTCTGGATGTTGTCGTCCATGTAAGCGGTCCCGAGGTTGTAGAAGAGAGACCAGCCCACTCCAGAGATGAGCTGAGCGATGAAGAAGATCACTATGGGCGCGAACGAAGCCTCGCCCAGCTCACATTCGTTAGCGGTGCCTGAAACAAATTTTTTCCTGAAGAGCTTGACTTTTGAAGATAAAAAAAGTGACTTACTGTTTCCCAACTGGCAGAGGGTTTTCCTTTTTTCACGCTCGAGAACGTCAAAGGTGGTCGCGTCATCGAAAACCCCTCCATGCTCGACAGTAAGGGACAAAGCTTCATCTCCTGGTCCGTAGAGGAAGTGGGGCAAGGCCGTCAGGATGCAGTAGAGAGCGTACAAAATTGTGCCTAAAATAACCTCGTTTTAGTTAAGTTGGTTTTTTTGCGAAAGTTGGATTGAAACTATTTGTACAAAAATATGTTGCTGCAGAAACGTAAGGTTCCCTTGTGACGTCCCGTTGATATATTGTAGAGCAATAATCTACTGGGTTTTACAAAATTAACAACATATTAAATTTCAGCATCATCGAAGCCATTTAAATTTCCCCCCCATACGAACTTCGAGGTCCCTAGCACCATCCTCGTAGAAGATATAAATAGGGGTCATATGTAGTTACACAATTTTCCAAATTTTGGACAGACTACAAAATACTAAAATTTCAGCTGAACCTGATGAAGTCTGTAGAAGTTTCATACAACGAGATAATTGTCGGGGAAACCAAAACAGCTCACCCACTCTCCGATTTACTCATGGCTATATGCAAAAGACCGCATGTCTCTAGCTCTTATAGTTTCGAAGCCCTTACAATTCAGACGGACAGACGTATGGACAAATGCAATAAAAATCTCAGAAATCTTTGCTAGAAACTTACCGAAAGCCACCCATCTGGGTCGATGCCCCTTGTTAGCGTAGTAGCTCAGTGCAGCTGATACGAGCATCGATGAAATGTCATTCCCGACGCCGATAAAGCCGATCGTCTTGCTCGGTATCTTGTAACGCTTCTCTAGAGTCGTGATTGTGGAGTTGTGATAAGCGTAAGACGCAGACAAGACGCCACCAGCCACGCCGTAGATCGCGATGTACGCCTTCTTGTTGGCAAACCTGCAGACGGGGGATTAAAAGGGAGTTATTTGGGCGGGCTACCGATAATTATGGATTTCAGGTGTGTATGCGGAAGGTCTTATCGGATGAAAAACAATTTAATCGGGACTCCCATTGTGACCCGATTCTATCTTATCGGGAGGTGCAAGTAGCTGCCATTGCGATATCGAAAGCGAGCGTGGATGGATCGAAAAGGAGAGCTGCTACGTACTTCTGTAGGAATCCGCCTTTGATGTAGCCCCAACCGCACGTCGTATCCTCGGTCAGAGGCGTGTCCTTGTACATGCTCTCCAGGTCCTTGGTCAGAAGTCTCTTGTACTCGGGCTTTTCACTCCCGTTCTTGTTCAGTTCCACCATTTCGTTTTCCTTCTTGAGCATTTTCTCGGTCTCTGGAAACTTATCCTGTGCACTGCCGAGGTCCTCACGTTTGCTAAATTCCTTCGAGTCTGCTTCCTGCACCATTTTGATATTCTTCACTCACTATATCTTCTAAATCAAACTATAGTTCAGCGGCCTGCTGGCGGATTAGACCATGTTTCAGAAACCCGATCGCTTATTCGAATGAGCAAGTTCAAAACCGATAGGAGACTGATTGAATTTCCCAAAGAATAGCCCTTTATACTGGCTGATAGCAAGCGAGATAAGACTTGGAGTGGATTACTTAAAAAGATATCAGGAGACTGGAAGCAAACATTTGTGATTCGGTTGATAGCTCAATTGAAACTAAACAAAAGTTAAATTGAGACTCTCGAGCGACTCTTCAGAGAGCACAGCACATTGAAAGTGAATATTTGAGTAGGTGAAGGTCGCGGATTTCGACGTCACGGCTCTCGGATAATAATTGATAAGATTATCTCGCGAACAAATGATAAACTTCCTTGTCTGTTTGTAAATTTTTGTCGTGAACTTGAAGTCAGTTTTTCCTAGAAACAGGAACGGTCTTTTAAAAATGTTTACTCTTTGCTTTTCTCTTCCTCAGGTTCATCGTCATAAATTTTCAAGTCCTTGGCGTAAACCCAGACTCCTGCGTCCAGCAGGGTCCCGATGGTGGTGAAGGTCGCCGCTATAATGTTCAGCCAAATCCGAAGCTGCCGGTTGTCGTACAGCCAGCAGTTGCCCGTCCCGCTGCAAGTTTTACCCCACAGAATGCAAAAGTGGTCAAAAAGGGAACCGTAGAGCATCGGGCAAGGCAGCCACACGATGAGGCAAAGAAGTGTCGTACCAAAGCCGACAGCAGTGGGCTTATCCCGCTCCTCAATGCAGCGCATGCCAACGAGAAAGTTGCTGGTTCGTCCAACGGCAGCGAGGAACTTCATGACGCTCATCAGACCTATGAAGACGTAGAATTCGTACTGGCAGTTGATGGGGCAGAAATTCGGCTGGGCAGTTCCAAACTTTGGACTTTCATCGAAAGTAGACAAGTTGTAGGAGTGAGTGGGTTCAATGCACTGGCAATTGTAGTACTAAGGAACAGAATAAAAGGCTAAGTAAAGAGCTTCAGAAAGGTTAGAAAAACTCACAGTATCGTCTTCTCCAAGGCCACTCTCTGTGCAACCAGCGTGGCAAGGAGAGATGTATGTTTTCCCGTTCTCGCCGCATATCGGAGAGTACGAAATGAAATCACAGTGACAGGCTGAGTTGCATGTGGTCTCTCCTCTAAAGAATTATTGTTTTTAGTCAAAATCAAGAGTTGTAAAATAGCTTACGGCTTGGGTTGATTCACCACAATGGAGTTCTCGTTGGCTGAGCAGCCCATAAAAATGTACGATATCATCAGAGCCACTGAAACGGCCCCGATGAACACGTTCCAGGCCGCCAAATACCTAGCAGAAGGCTTGTACTTCGATATCACGTATCCCGAGAGGAGTATCCCGATAGCGCAGAAAACTAGAGCCACCGATCCGGTCACCATGTTGGCAGTGGCGGCCGATTGCCTGTACTGAGTCTCAATATATTTAGGAGAAAAGCCCCAGTAAGCCATTCCTCCAATGAAGTAGAAGACCGTGGAAAAGTTGTCGTACATGAACACCTTGTTTTTCAGGATTCTCTTCATAGTTACTATGATATCACCAAAGCTGGCGTTCTCCTGGCCCTTTTCTTCCTCCAACAGCTTTTCTCCCATTCGGATGCGTTCCTCTCGGATTTTTCGTCTGATCACCACTTTGGGGAGCTCTTTTGGGAACAAGACGAGGAGAGCAGAGAAGACGACCAATATGACTGTCAACACAATCCATCCCAGCCACCAGGCTCCGAGCCATCGGGGATCCAAGTTCGTTATCGTGGGAGTGAGGTTGGGCGCGATGTAGAGCTTCAAGCTCATTGACGCAATGGCGTATCCTACCGATGGGCCTAGAAGCCGCACGAAGAAGGAAATGCTGATGAACATCGGAGCTTTGGATTTCTGAATATTGTCGTCCATGTACGGGATTCCAACGTTGTTCATGAGGCACAGACCAGCACCTCCAACGAACTGGGTGATGAAGAAGATGAGCTGAGGGGCCAAGTAAGATTCACCCAGATTGCACTCAGTCACCGTACCTAAGAGAGGAGGTAAGGAAAACACCAAGGGCTTGAGTCTACTCACTGTTATCCAGCTTGCATAAATTGTGCCTCTTCTCCTGGTCCAGCAACTCCTGAGTACTGAAGCTATCGGAAACTCCCCCGTACTCTACCGTCAAGGAGAGGGCCTCGTCACCAGAACCGTACATGAAATGAGGCAAGGCGGTCGAGATGCAGTACAGAGCCGTTATTAAGGTGCCCAAGGCTATCCAGCGAGGTCGGTGCCCTTTTCCAGCATAGTAGCTCAAGATGATCGAGACCACCACCGAAGAAATGTCATATCCACTGCCAATGATGCCCATTGTTTGGCTGGGAATCTTGTACCTCTTCTCCAGTGTGGTGATCATGGCGTTATAGTATGATCCAGTGGCTCCCAAGGCACCATAAGCCAGGCTGAATATGGTAACAAAGCTGTTTTTGTTCGCGAATCTGGATTAAAATTCATTTAAATGTAAAAAGCAACTCTTCATTGAACTCTAATTTTCAAAAACATAAGATTCTAAAAGCAGTATAAATAATATGGCCTAAATTTTCATTTGATTTAAAAATTACTTTGGTTTTGAAGACTACATTTGCAAACACCCAAATAGCAGTCTTTAATTTCACAACGGATCTTAAAAAATACAGTTCCAGGAAACGTTAAGGCTCTTTAGTTATTAAAAGTACGATAAAAATTAGCTGCAACTTAATCAACAAACAATTACTTTTGCAAAAAGTCACCTCTGATGAAGCCCCAGCCGCACGTCGTTTCCTCTGTCAAAGGCGTGTCCTTGAACATACTTTCGAGATCTTTGGAAAGCAACCTATTATGCTCCACCTTCTCAGTTCCACTTTTCTTCAAGTCCACCATTTCGTTTTCATCCTTCAGCATTTTCTCAGTTTCTGTGAATCTACCTGTGGTATATGTGCGTTTTTCTTGACCCTCCAAAACTTTCAAGTTCTGGTCGTGATCCATTTTGAATCATTAATGTTTGTCGTTATCCTCAATTTAACGTAGAACTTGTAAGCTCGAATCCAGCGAAATGACTGATTAGCTTTTTAATCAGAGACTCTTTATGACTGCAGATAGTAGCAAGATAGGAAGCTGATAGTAGTAATTAGATAATACTCGCAGCAGCAATAAAAGCTCATTAGGAGATAACGCTAAGACAAGAAAGAAATCACAGCTGGATTGGTTAAACCTCTTGTATAATTTAGACGGACCAAAGTTAGCTATTACACTCCATAGTCGTAGATGTAATTACTATGCAAGGAAAACGAAAATGCAATGACTACAAATTGGGAGCTTTAAACTAGGTAGTCAGATTTCAGATTATTAGGATTTGAATCCCTTTTAATTGTGATAAAAAGTCATTAAAGCCTTTATGTACTAACACTTTCAGTACATTTGAAATACAAAAACCAAGCTATTGTGAATTGGATAAAAATAGTTTTTATGACGATTTCGTAGTCGGTGTGTCAACACTTAGCACTAATTTTGAAAATTTCATTTTGAATTCGGCTCGAATGGGACTTCCATTTCTCACCTCAAATGTACGATGAGAGGTTAAAATATTGTGAAAATCGGTCTAGTTTATACTAATTTAAAAGTTTGTTGACTCAAACTAATTTGTAAATGCAACAAAACAAAATTTTCGCACGACTCGTGTGGTTAGCTTACTGGCTAAAATGAAACTAACAATATCAAAAAATGAGTCAATTGAGAATTTTGAGAGAACATTATGTTTGTCTGAGTAGGTGTAGGTCATGGAAGCTGACGTCATACGTGCCACAGTTCTCTCGAGTCATGATAAGATTAGCAGTCATCACGCTCTAGGTAGCAGACTAATTACCAGTCTCTCTCATTCTCTACGCCGGAAGCCGAAATAAATTTACCATGAAACAAAATGCAGTTGGCACGTTTTGTAGGTACTTTATTCGTCGGGTTTTACATCTTCTAGTTCTTCGTCAAATATTTTGAGGTCCTTTGAATAAAACCACACCCCCACATCCAGCAAGGTCCCTACAGCCGTAAATCCAGCAGCAATAAGGTTCATCCATATTCGGAGCTGCTGGTTGTCGTAGAGCCAGCAGTTCCCGTTCCCACTGCATGTTTTGCCCCACAGAATGCAGAAGTGGTCGAAGAGAGCCCCGAAGAATATGGGACTCGGCATGAATGCGAGCAAGCAGAGGAGTGTGGTGCCAAAGCCGATTGCAGTGGTTTTGTCCCGTTCCTCAATGCACCGTATTCCCAGAAGAAAGTTGCTCGTCCGTCCGCTGGCTCCGAAAAACTTCATGGCACACATCACAGCGAGGAAAATGTAGAACTCGTACTGGCAATTAATGGGGCAAGCACTGGGCTGGGCGGTTCCATATTGAAGGTTTTCCTGATAGTCAGATTCTAGGGAATGGTTCAGAAACGGTGAAGTTTGCGGTAGAATGCAGGAGCAGTTGAAGTACTGGAAACAAGAAGTCCTTAACTTCTTTGAAAAGCTATTGGAAAACTAGATCTTACCGAGTTGTCTACCCCCACGCCACTTTCCGTGCATCCCGCGTGGCAGGGAGAGATGTAAGTTTTCCCGTTCTCGCCGCATATTGGAGAGTACGAAATGAAATCACAGTGACAGGCAGAGTTGCATGTTACTTCTCCCCTGAAAGGTGCAGTGTCAGTACGTCAACTTTGAGTGTTTCCAAGAATAAAAGCTTACGGCTTAGGCTGGTTGACTACGATGGAATCCTCGTTGGCTGAGCACCCAAGAAAAATGTAGGAAATCATCAGAACCACAGAAACAGCCCCGATAAACACGTTCCAGGCCGCCAAGTACCTCGCTGAGGGCTTGTATTTGGAAATAATGTAGCCGGAGAGCAGAATCCCAATGGCGCAGAATATCAAAGCCACCGATCCAGTCACCATGTTGGCTGTCGAAGCTGACTGCTTGTACTGAGTCTCGATGTACTTTGGAGTGTAGACCCAGTACACCATGCCTCCGAAGAAGTAAAACACCGTCGAGTAGTTGTTGTACATGAAGATCTTGTTCTTCCAGACCCTCTTCAGAGTGACAAACATGTCAGAAAAGCTCGGTTTCTCCTGCGCCTTTTCCTCCTCAACCAGTTTTTCTCCCAGCCTGATCCGCTCCTCGCGAATTTTCCGTCGCACGACTGCCTTCGGGAGCTCTCGTGGGAACAGGGCAAGCATGACAGCGAATGCTGCTAGTATCACAGTAAATAGGATCCACCCTAGCCACCAGGCTCCAAGCCAGCGAGGGTCCTTGTTGGTTATCGTGGGAGTGAGGTTCAGGGTGATGTAGAATTTGAGGCAGATGGACCCGATAGCGTACCCGATAGAGGGCCCAAGATGTCGTAGGAAGAAGGAGACACTTATGAGCATTGGGGTCTTGGACTTCTCAATGTTGTCGTCCATGTAGGGGATGCCGATGTTGTACATGAGACAGATTCCAGCTCCACCGATGATTTGGGCAATAAAGAGAAGGACTTGGGGAGCCAAGGAAGATTCGCCCAAATCACACCCCGTAACCGTGCCTGTAGAATTTTTAATGCTGAGGTTTCAGAGAAAGAAAAAATATTTCTTACTATTATCTAGTTTGCACAAGTTTTTCCGCTTTTCCTGGTCCAGCAAGTCCTGAGTCTTCAAATCGTCGAAAACACTTCCATGTTCTACGGTAAGAGCCAGAGCTTCCTCTCCAGGGCCGTATAGGAAATGGGGCATAGCGGTGAGGATGCAGTAGAGTGCGTAAATGATCGTGCCTGAAACGCAAGCGTGAGTTCCCAAGGTAAACAAGTGCAGAGTTGCAGCCTACCAAGCGCTATCCAGCGGGGTCGATGACCCTTTCCGGCGTAGTAGCTTAAGAATACTGAGATAACCACCGAGGAAATGTCGTTCCCGACGCTTATCAGGCCGATCATTTTGCTGGGGATCTTGAACCTCTTTTCCAGCGTCGTGATTATGGAGTTGTGATAGGAGCCAGCTGCACCCAGGAAGCAAATAGCCAGGCTGAAGATGGCTACGAAGGCGTTTTTGTTCGCGAATCTTGAGTAGAAGGGAACAATGGAGTATCAGCGATAGACTGATTAAGTTCAAACTACGCCACTTGATATCTATTAGTCGCCTATCCGGCAATCAATAGCTTATCATGGCGTGGATTTCAAGGTCAAATTAAGTAAGTAGGGCACATAGTTACTTTTGCAAAAAGTCGCCTCTGAGAAAACCCCAGCCACACGTGGTTTCTTCGGTCAGAGGCGTGTCTTTGAACATGCTTTCCAGGTCCTTGGTCAACAGTCTCTTGTATTCGGGTCTTTCACTACCGTTCTTGTTCAGTTCCACCATTTCGTTATCCTTCTTGAGCATTCTCTCGGTCTCTGGAAACTTTTCGTGAACACTGTCGAGCTCTTCACGCTCCTTGGAGTCCTCTTCCTGCACCATATTTCAAACGACTTTTAGAATGAGCGCAACCTAAAGACACAACTTCATATGCAGCAGGTCGATCACGAACTAATCAATGGCTCTAATTTTCCTTCGAAAATTAAATATTTTTGAGCGATAAGAAACTGATTTAACTTTGATCTGATAAGGATTGTATAAGCATGGCTGAGTGGTCACTCTGATCACGGCTTCTGTATGAGACAAGAGCTCGAGCTACAGTGAATGTTGGCCGTTGACAAATACCCTCGCAGTCTCAATTGAGTGGGTAGTAATTGAGGAGAAAAGAAGTCTTATCGTACAAAGTCGTGAGTTTACGTTTGGAAGCCTTTATTTTGGTTTTTCTTGCTCCAACTTTTCGTCTTCTTCATCGTCAAATATTTTCAAGTCCTTAACAAAGTACCAAACCCCCACATCCAAGCACGTCCCAATCGTCACGAAAGCAGCCGCTACCAAGTTCATCCATATTCGGAGCTGCTGGTTGTCGTAGAGCCAGCAGTTCCCAGTGCCGCTGCAAGTTTTCCCCCACAGAATGCAGAAGCTATCGAGGAGGGCACCAAAGAAAATGGGGCTCGGAACGAAGGCCAGGAGACACATGATCATCATGCCAAGTCCCATGGCCGCTGACTTGTCTTTCTCCTCGACACACCGAACTCCTACGAGAAAGTTACTGGCACGGCCTGTGGCTCCGGAAAATTTTAACAGGCACATCACCGCGAGAAATATGTAAAACTCCTTCTGACAGTCTATCGGACATGCGTTGGGGACGGCAGTGCCGTGGAATGTTGAGTGGAGAATAGTTTCGTTGTCTTGGGAGAGGAAGGAGACCTCGCTTGGATCAATGCAGGAACAGTCGTAATAAACCTGAAATAAAGTTAAAATATTATTTTTAATTCGTTGTTTTGAATCAATAAATTTGACTATTCAGTCACAAAACATGCTTTGGAAAAATTCGTAAATTTCGATAGAATATTAATTTTTAAAACTGGAGAAGATTTTTTTCAAAAATCTACTCAAACAAATTCAAACATCTGCATGCCAAGATCAGATTTTTCGTTTAAGAAGTAAAGGGGTACCATGAAAAACTTTAGGCTTAAAAATTTTTTGGAACCTACCTTCATTATAATTTTTTCAAATTGGATTTATTATCTCAACTAACATTGAAATCAACAGTAGTAAAATCTGTTCAAATGTTACGTCACGGTCTGAGGAGCGGGGGAAGGGGTGAGGGAGGTTCCAAAGTCTCGATTTTGGCCATGACGTAATATTTAAACAACTCTAAGGAGAAGACAACACCTTTATCGGTCTATTTTCCATTAGTCCTCCAGATTATATCTTCAAGACTATGCTTTTAAAAGTCGACCACAGTCTTCAGGAATATGTACACGATTTCTAAAGGTTGAAAGTAATTACTACTCCACTAACATACCTTCTCAGGGCCCCTCTGGAACTCTTTTGTGCATCCTGCATGACAGGGGGAAATGTAGGTCATCCCGTTCTCCCCACAAACAGGGGAGTACTTCACAAAGTCACAGTGGCAGTTGGAGTTGCACGTTATTTCATTTCTGGAAATTGAAAATAGAATAAATTGAAACTAAAAAGTCTCAGACTTACGGCAAAGGCTGGTTCACGACGAGCGAGTTCTCGTTGGCAGCGCATCCCAGAAAAATGTACCAAATGATGCCAAGGACCGAGACAGCCCCTACAAAGACGTTCCATCCAGCTAAGTAGCGAGCTGACGGCTTGCACCGGGAGATGATAACTCCCGATGCCAGGATTCCGATAGCCGAGAAGACCAGAGCCACAGAACCAGTAACCATGCTCGCAACAGAGGCGGACTGCTTGTACTGAGTCTCGATGTACTTGGGGGTGAAGATCCAGTAGGGCATGTACCCGAAGAAGTAAAACACGGAGGCAAAGTTGTTGAGCATGAGGGTCTCGTTACGCAAGAGCCTCTTGAACGTTACCAGCATGTCGCTGATTGAGGGCTTCGTGTCTTCCTCGGGCTTTTCCTCCATCTTCTCCTTCATCTGCCGACGCACAGCGGCCCTGGGAAGCTCTCGAGGGAACAAACTAAGAAACAGGGCGGACACCAGCAACGCAGCTCCGATGAAGATCCACCCCAGCCACCAGGCTCCGAGCCATCGGGGATCCTGGTCCGAAATCGTGGGCGTGAGACCAGGAGCAATGAACATCTTCAAGCAGAATGAGGCGACCGTGTAGCCTGCGGCCGGGCCCAGAGTGCGGAGAAAGTACGAGAAGCTGATGAGGGCTGGAGTCTTGGACTTCTGGATGTTGTCATCCATGTACGAGGCCCCGAGAGTGTAGTACAAGCTACCACCAATGCCGGCAATCAGCTGAGCCACGAAGAGGATGGCTTGTGGCGCCAGAGAGCCTTCAGCTTGCTCACATTCCGACACCGTGCCTGCGATCGAAGATGCACTCAGATTTATCTAGAAACTCCAATATTTGCGGCAAATACTCACTGTTATCAGTCTGGCACAATTTCTTCATTTTTTCACGTTCAATCACCTCGTGTGTCGACTGGTCGTCAAAAGAAGCTCCGTACTCGACAGTCAAGGACAAAGCTTCGGGTCCAGAGCCGTATAAGAAGTGCGGGAGAGAGGTCATGAGGCAGAATATCGAAATAGTGACGATTCCTGGGGAGAAACAGGTATCAGTAAAAAGTCGTGGTTTTTCATCGCTCACCGAAGGCAACCCATCTGGGTCGATGACCTTTCCCGGCATAGTAGCTGATGACTGCCGAGAGTAGCACCGACGATATGTCATTTCCGACCCCGATGAACCCCACTGTTTTGCTGGGGATTTTGTACCGCTTCTCCAAGGTCGTTATGGTTGCGTTGAAATAGGCGTAGGTGGAGGAAAAGATGCAGCCAGCTAGGCCGTAGAGGAAGACGTAGGCCTTTTTGTTGGCGAATCTGCAGAAGCAGGTATTTTTAAATGTTAATCAGATCTTGGATGAATTTGCGTAACCAATTGCCACAAATGGGTTGCAGAATAGGTTATGGGTGATGTTTTGATCGCTAAAACTGGTCCCGAGTTGTTGTGGTAAACAGTAAACAATCTAATGGACACACATTTGAGCAAAAAGAGTAATCGAATGTTATTGCCGTTAGTTGCCGATATCGCAAGTAATTTGAGCTAGTGGTATCGGTGGGCTAGTATTGAGTGAAGGGGAGACCTCGAGTTGACTGTGAGTTGAACAGCAACTGTGTGAAATTTAGCTCTTTAGCCATGAATCTTGAAGTGGTTGTTCACTTCGAAAGGTCTGGAAAAATGTCAAACTTTGATGCCGGAAAATATTGTTTCATTTCAAGTTTATCTAAATTTTTGTTTAAGAAGAGGACCTTAAAATTGATGGTTTGTGCATTGTAACAGTAAACATTGCCAAAATCAAATTAATATGTGTTCAAAAATGTGATTTTGTCCGCGGTTTGCCATTTAAGCAATGATGTCCCAATTTGGAGGCTTATAGCTCCAAAACTAAGGGTCAAAAGAGCTAAGTTATCAAACCAGTCGACTGGAAAGTGTGACAAGATTCGAAATCGAAAAAAAAATGTTTTTTGGCTCGGAGAACCCCCGGAGGAGCCTCGGAGTACCTCCGGAGGACCCCTGGAAGACCCTTGGAGGACCCCCGGAGAAGCCTTGGAGGACCCCGGGACGATCCCTGGAGGAGCCTCGGAGGAGCATTAACATTACCCCAAAAACCCTCAACTTTAGAAGCTGATTGCGAGGCTCTCAGAATGTTGTTTCTGGCAAGTTATAGCATTCCAGAATCCTTGGAGCCTAAAGAATGTGCTGATACCATGTTCGACCCCCTTCATATATAAATATCGAGAATGTCGAGGCGCCTCCAAAGGAAAAATCAATTAAAATCACGAGCTTTGGGGGCAGATTGCACGGCTCCTAGGTGATTATTCCTGGCAAGCCTTAGTATTTTGGAATACTTGAAGCCTTAAAAATCTGCTGATACCACTTTTGACCTCCTAATACACTTTTTTTGAATCAAATGTGCTTAACTTCGCATTTATGCAAGTTTCTTTAATTTTTAAAAATACGATGAATTTTTTCGCTCTAATTGACTTCACTCTCTACATTTACTAAACCGGTCGCGGAAAAAGTCTGACGGCCTGAATTCACATTAAAATATTTCAAGCCATTACTTCTGCAGAAAGTCACTTCTAAAGATTCCCCATCCACACGTCGTGTCCTCAGTCAGTGGCGTGTCCTTGAACATGAGCTCCAGATCTTTGTTCAGAAGCTCCTTACACTCTTTCCTGTCCTTAGATTTGGCATCACCTTGTCTTATTTCAATTTTCCCACAGTCTTTTTCAACGTTATTGTTCGTCATTTCTAGTCCTTTCAGGACGATCACTTCACTGACACCGTTTGCTTCCTTGTTAGCCATTTTGCCGAGCTCCTGTTATGCCCGCAAGCTCTTGCGAAATGTTGCAGCTGACTCCGATAGATTCCTTTATACGATCAATTCCGAGCAAAAAGCCATCTCGTAGTAAATATCGTATGCGTAAGTTAGCGTCTGCCAAGCAGGTTTTGATACTCGTATTGAATAAACAGCAGGTTTTGATATTGAAATAGAGGACAAGTGCCGTGATAGTAAAAACTGCAGGTTAAAGAGCTTCTTTGCACAGCTGCACAGAGTTCAAACGCCTTGGAGCACGTTCGAAAGGCGATCAGAAACGTGCGGGAGCTCCGCAAGACTGAGCTGGGGATTATCTTTCACTGGAATGTCGCAAAGGAGGGACTCGGGTCTGTGATATCTGAGACTTCAATTGAAACTAATGAGCCAATATAAGTCTTAGTCGCCAGTAGCGCAATTGAGAGGTGTAAGCAGAGGCTCTCTCACAAGTGCGAACAATCAGAGTTCGTGAAACGTCAACATGAGGGTCAATTTCCGAGCTGCTTCCTAGTTCAAGGTCACTGGAAGCGCTTTCGTCACGTCACCGAAAGAAGACTTGCCTCCGGGCCAGACACGCCGTCTTCTTGCGCTACTAAAAATGATAAGATAACGCCTTCTGCGGGGTCCAGTGGAGATAACGAGACAGCATCTCGACTATGGAAGGCAGTTTATTTTTGAAGATGGGCGAGACCGGGTCGGAATCGAAGTGGAGAAAGCGGCTTGTGAACAAGAAAACGTACACGATACTTTTTGGATTATCTGGATGCGCCTATTCTGCGTCATTTCGCTACTTCAACGGCACAATCACGACAATAGAGAAGCGCTTCAAGATACCGAGTCGCAATACGGGAATCATCTCGATCGGAAACGACGTGTCGCAAATATTCGCTTCCGTGTTCCTCGTTTACTACGGGGCGAAGGGGAACCGGCCCAAGTGGATGAGCACCGCGCTTTTTGGGATCGCCCTGTACTGTCTTATAAGTGCTCTGCCCCATCTCCTCTATGGTCCCGGAAAGGAGGCGCTGGGGCTGACAAGGGAGCACGGACTCTCTTGGAATGCGTCCGATTTCGTGCTGGAAAAGGCTGCCCGGAAAGATCTCTGCAATCAAAATGGTATGTTTTCGACCAGAGAATCTTTTGTGCTTATTTGAAGGAAGCCTAAAAATATTTTAATTAACTTTTAGTGCATTTTTAAAATTTTGAAAAAAATGCACTTATTTGTCCGATTTGTCCATCTGTCCGACTGAATCGCAATTGCCCCAAAACTATAAGAGCTTGAGACTAGCTATCTTTTGCAAATCAAGAAAATCATGGAACCTCATATGATTGCTATCTCTTAACGCGATATGATACCCCTGAATCGTCAGTTTTTGAGGTTTTGAGATGGGGTTTTAGCCCCGTAGCTCCCAAACAAGGGCTCCGATCTCAAAATGGTTTTTGCGAGGTCCACTCAACTTCTTAAGACGCTTCAGATGGTGCTCAAATGTTGACCCCGGAAGCTCCTGGTGAGGAGCTAGAGGGCTTTTTTGGCCGATTTTGGGGGGTCCAGGCATAGCAAAAATTTTTCAAAAAAATTTTTTTTTTTTAATATTTCAAATTTGAGGCCAAATGCATCCAAAAAGAGGCTCTAGCCAAGAAAATCTGGTTTTCCAAAAAAAAAAAAAAATTTCACCGAATTTTCCCTATGCCTGGACCCCCCAAAATTGGCCTTAAAAGCCCTCTAGCTCCTTACCAGGAGGTTCCAGGTCAAAACAAAGTTCAGCATCAGATACATCTCAAAGAGTTCTAGCTACAGCCAGAACATTATTTTGCCCTCCGAGATATCTCAGAGGAGCTACAGGGATTTCCGCGGAATTTCGTTGCATTGTAGGTCTTAAAAAGTTGAGGGGACCTCTCAAAAACCATTTTGAGATCGGAGCCCTTGTTTGGGAGCTACGGGGCTAAAACCCCAACTCAAAACCTCAAAAACTGACGATTCAGGGGTATCATATCGCGTTAAAGGGGTGGACCGAGGGGCTCTCATTTGTAGACAGAAGATTTTTATTTCGATCCAACTTTTGCAACGAAGTCAAATTGAAAATGCATCCGACTAAGCTTTAATCATGTTTTCAGCAACTCTTGCTCCATCATGCGACGTCATGGAGGGAGACCTGCTTCCGCAAATAATTCTCTTTGCTGCACAATGCGTCTTTGGAATAGCGGAGGCCGTCTACTACGTATTTGGGCTGACTTATCTCGATGATAACGCCGACAGCGCCAGATCCCCCTTGATGATAAGTTTCTCCTACTTCTTGAAGATGATCGGACCTGCAGTCGGATACAACCTGGCTGCATACTGCCTCACCTACTTCATAGCTCCCACTCTGACTCCCACAATAACGAACAAGGACCCCCGGTGGATGGGGTGCTGGTGGGCGGGGTGGTTCGTCCTCACGGGAGTCCTCTCAGTGTTCGCCATTCTAATGAGGGCCTTTCCCAAAAACCTACCATCCAAGGAGACGAAATCCGTCGATCTGATTCCACTCAAGACGGTCGGGAGGGAAAATGAGTGCCAAAATGTGGACGATGACGAGGAGGACGGTATCTGGAGGGCTCTTCAGCGCACGTTTTCGAACAAGATTCTCATGTTTAACAACTTTGCGACAGTTTTCTACTTCTTCGGATCGATGTCTTACGCAATGTTTGGCCCCAAGTACATGGAGATGCAGTACCTGATCAGTCCTGGGCAGGCCAACTTCTACTCCGGAACAATCAAGTTCATCGCCTCTGCTTTTGGCATCCTCTCTGCTGGCTTGTGGATCACGCGGTTCAAGCCGGTGGCCAGGACCTTGGCTGCCTGGAACGTCTTCGTTCCGGCCATCTCTATTGTGGCTCTCTTGATCAAGTTCAACTTGGGCTGCACTGCCAATGACAATGCCATCATTTTCAAGCAAGACGACAGCTGCAACTGTGACTATGTCAAGTACAGTCCAGTGTGCGGGAGTGACAATTTCACCTATGTTTCTGCTTGTCATGCTGGATGCTCGACAAAAGATGTTGATGGGACCTACTTGAACTGCCCTGGACTGACCTTTGCCAGGTCAGGAGCTTGTCCCGTTAACTGCGAACGGGAGTTGACGTGGTTCCTGATTGTCAGTTGCATCTCGTTTTTCCTGGGAGCCAGTGGAGTGATTAGCAATTTTATTGTCGCTTTAAGGTGAGCTGTTGGGTTACATAAAAGTTTCGTCTGTCATTTTGGTTCGTTACTGTCTGTCAGTTAGAGATGCTGGGGAAACATATTTTGTGAAATTTCTTTGGACGGGTTTATACTTTATAGAGACAGCAAAGGGTTTCCTTTTTGAAACTTATTATTCAAAATTAATAAAATTACATGAAAGATTTTTTTTTTTTTTAAATTTGATTAGAAAGAATTCGGACCACACTCCGAATAATAAAAAATAACCTTTGAAAATAGATATAACTAAAAACACAAAAGAGGCAGAACTTCAGATGACACATTAAGTAGCTGTCTTGTACATTTCCTAAAGAAGGAGACGGGTCGAGAAGAAAAATTATCCTTTTAAGCGTTTGAAATAAAAGTTATGGTTCCTTACAATAACTGCCGACGGCAATGGCTTCTTGCTTAGACATGGTAGATTTTTTCTGATAAGAAAAATCAAATAAAAAATTAGGTTTTTCTAGATTATTTTATTTAGCCAAAATCAAAATTTGTTGAAGGAAAATAATCAAAAATTTCAATTTCTAAAAATTTTTTTCATGTGCCTAAAATATCTTCATAGGTATTCAAAGAATATGCCCATAGTCACAAATTATAATTGATGTCAATCCCTAAACTAAAACGCTTTTATTGTTTTTCAGATGCGTCGAGAAACGAGACAAGTCTCTATCGATCGGGGTTATGTTCGGTCTTGTGGGGGTCCTAGCCTTTATTCCGGCCCCCATTATGTACGGAGCTTTGATAGACAAAACCTGCCTCTTCTGGGGAAAAACCTGTGGCAGCAAGGGCAACTGCTGGCTCTACGATGGCGAGAAAATGAGGTTTGTCACCAACATCATAGGCGCGGGGTTCACAGCCATTGGAACTCTCTGTGATGTAGGAGTTTGGTATTATTGCAAAGATCTGAAAGTTTTCGACGATGAAGAGACCGAGAAGAAGGAAATTCAAAATGACGCAATTGTTCAGGAAAAGGATTAACTGTTATACTCGGTCAATAAAGAGCTTTTCCTGGAAAGACATGATTTGCAGGAAGTCTTAGGGCCTCTACTCACCGCTAGAGGTGTGGTCAGAAGTATCCTTTTAGTTTGGCTTTTCCTCACCAGAGCTTCTTTTCGAGGAAAAATTCTGCTAATTTTCTTCGAAAGTCGAAGTTCCATTCGAAATTCCCAATCAAACACTTTCGAGTATCGTAATGGAAGTTGGAACTGGCAGCTGAGCTGAGCCAAATTAGTCCAAAGCAGGAAGTCTTTAAGTGGCCTTGAGTTAACACAGCCTAAATTACATAATAGCTTTCTTCCATTTATTGTCTAATGCGTCTGGCCAGCTTAATTAATTTCATTTCGCGAGTCTAAAATGTCTCGAGTCAACTGCATCTCTCTTACGAGTACCACGTTGTTTTTGTTTACAAGCGACGGTGTTTCTGTGAATGGGCCAGAGAGCTTATCTCTCGCGAGATAAACTGAGATACGAGTCGTAATTCCTCAATGAGGCGACCCTAGAGATATCGAGATAACGAAAATTGAGTCAGTTGATTATGCGCCTTCTCGGGAAGCACAAGCTCAATAAAGAACTGCCAAATTGCCTACCTCGACATGAACTCCCAAGACGAAATTCTCTTTTTGCAAGAGACGCCGCGGGACGAGGATACCCAGTGTGGTTTTTGGATCTTCCGGGCCCCATGGATGCAGAAGCTGGCCAGCAAGAAAACTTTCGCAGTACTTCTGGGACTCACCAGCTGCGTGTACACGGCCTCGTACATGTACATGATGGGCACGATAACGACGATGGAGAAGAGATTCAAGATACCGAGTCAACAATCGGGAATGTTGACGGCTGGAGGCGACATAATACAGCTGGTGCCAGCGATAGGAGTGGCTTACGTCGCTGCCAAGGGTCACAGGCCACGGTGGATTGCAGTGGGGCTACTGATAATTGCAGTGCAGTCAATTATGGTCGCTTTTCCGCATTTCTTCTATGGTCCCGGAGAAGATGCCATAGCACTGACGCGGGAGTACACTCTCGGGAACATCTCGGACGCAGCTGCCGTGGAGCTTAAGGAGACGTGCGAAAAAGAGTGTAAGAAAACTGCTACATATTTGATAATTATAATAATCGGAACGCCCGTTTGAGTCAAACGAATGATTTTTGTCCGAAGTAGGCACTTCAAAAACAGGACAAGACGCTTATTATTAGCTATATGAGAATTGGAATTTTATAATGTGAGTCTTTTAGGATTTGACTTACTTTTCTTGAATTTTTCGATCTCAGAGTTGACCTTTTCGAACCTTTTCAGGTTTTTGAGATAATGTCTACCTATGAGTAGTTTAGCTAACTATGCCGGATAGTTAGCGAATAAAGCAAAATAGGGCCTCATGAAAGCTTTGGTGGCCTTCATAATAATTCTACTAAAAATCTTTTTCATCCCCAACAAAAATTTTTGCCAACTTCTCAGTGCCAGACGACCCCTGCAGAACCCAGGAGAGCGACTCATGGGGACCACAGCTCTGGATCTTCCTGGGCTTCTGCGTGGGAGGAGTGGGAGCTCCCCTCTACTCGCAACTCGTGACCACCTACTTGGACGATAACATCAAAAAGAGCAAGGCGCCCATGTACATCAGCGTCACGAGCTTCATCAGGATGGTGGGACCCTCCTTAGGCTTGTATCTGTCCTCCATCGTACTCCAGTACTACATCGACCCTCTCCTGACCCCCGTGATCAGCGAGAAGGACCCCAGGTGGATGGGAGCGTGGTGGATCGGGTGGATTTTCTTCGCCATCTTCTTCCTAGTGGCGGCTTTTCTCTTTAGCTTGTTTCCAAAGGTCCTACCGAGGGCAGCAATCCGCAAAAAGGAACTGATAGCGAAGATTCGGCAGGGAAAGGTGGACAAGAGCGAGCTGAAGCCCGTCGAGAAAGTCTCGTGGGAGGATCTGAAGGTGACGATGCGGAGAATTCTCACCAACAAAGTCTTCATCTTTAACAACTTGGCCGCCATATTCTACTGCATCGGGTACTTGCCCTTCTGGAGCTACCAGGCCAAGTACATTGAAGTCCAGTACCGAGTGTCGGCCTCCACAGCCAAGTGAGTCGGGTCTTGGGCTTTAATCGCAAGTTTCATGCTGTTTCTTCCAGCATGACCACCGGAACGGTATCTCTGCTGTTCTCCTCAATCGGAATCTTGCTCTCAGGCGTCGTCATCAGCCGATTTAAGCCGAAAGCGCGCTCTCTCGCCCTCTGGAACGTCTTCATAGGAGGCATTTCCGTTGCAGGGATAGCGATGTACACTCTGAAACGGATGTGCCAACAACGACAATCCCCTGGTGCTCCAAAACTCCGGACTCCAGACCTGCAATGCCGACTGCAACTGCGACTTTGTGAAGTACAGCCCGGTTTGCGGGACCAACAACCAGACCTACATATCTCCGTGCCACGCCGGGTGCACTGAGACTCGGACTCTTGAGAATGGGACAAAGGTCTTCTTTGACTGCAGCTGCATAGCCTCCGAAGACGACTGGAAGCCCTCCGACGTACCCGACGCCATCTCGGGAGTCTGCCCCGTCGACTGCTCCAAGGAGTTCCTCATGTTCTTCATCATCCTGTGCATGAACAAGTTCATTGGGGGAACGGAAGCCTCATCGAATTTTCTCCTCGGAATCCGATGCGTCGACGAGCGGGACAAAACAGTGTCTCTGGGCATCACTCTGGCCGCCATTAGCTTGTTTGCATTCATCCCAAGTCCCATACTTTTTGGCACCCTCATCGACAGCACGTGTATACTGTGGGGAAAAACTTGCGGGAAGAGCGGAAATTGCTGCTGTACGATGCGGAAAAGCTGAGGTATACGATGAACTTGAGTGCAGCTGCCTTCATTGCAATCGCAACTTGCCTGGACATTGGGACTTGGTATCATTCGAAGCACGTCAAGATATTTGACGACGAGCAAGGAGCCCGAAGAGAAGAACCAGGAACTCAAACCCCTAAAAGACATTAAGGAATAAATTTTTACTTTCATAAAATTGAAGTTATTTAGATTTCACGATCCGATCCGATTGTTTGGTCGGTCTATGTGGGTTGCTTGTTACTATAGAGTAGTTATCAAGTCTAATTATTAAACCAGTTGTCCACTTTTTTGCTTCCTTAAGTGTCAAATATCGTAATCTGATTTTTTTAGTATTCTGTCTGTCTGTCCAAACATTTTTACTTAAGAACCAGAAGAGCTAGAGAGCTGCAATTTCTTACATCGTGTAGGATATGATTCGTAGGGGTGCAGGCTCAACTAGGAAAAAATAATCAAATTTTATTAAATTAAATTAAATCAAGCAAAATCTGTGATAAAGCTTATGAGTGAATTTTCAAAATGTCGAGAAGGGCTGATGTCGTGAGAATTCAGTGCATAGATTTTTGTTGAACACCTTCTCATGCTTGATTTAATTTGATTTTTTTTGCTTCTTTTGTCATTCTTTCCAAATAAAATCCGAAAGCCTGTTTTCACAAACTTTTTACAAGTCCAGCTAAATCACGTTTCAAAAAATCCAATTGCTACAAAATGGAAAAGATGAATCCGGATAAGGGCCGGGATTGAGGCATTTACACCAAGTGTCCTGAATTCTGGACTTGATCCATTCGCTCCTTAGCTCAAATAAAGCTGTAAACAGGTCTATCCAAGTGAGTTGAACATTTTCCTTGCTCAAATTGCCAAAAGGATTGGAAAGGACTGTCTGTTTTCCAGATTCCCCCGGTTTACAGCTCAGTCATCGATTTCATATACACTTTTGGACAGCTCACTTGTATGAAAAACTTGCATAAGTAACTTCGTTAAGTTCAAATGTGTTGCAATTCTGCCGAATCAACGGCCATCTCTCCAGTTTTCAGTTCCTGCCCCACTGGAAAGATCCTGCGCAGATTGCTCGGAAACTCTCAGAGGAATCACCCGTACAGCTTTCCATGTCCTCTCCCGTAGTTTTCGCCCTTCTCGCCGTTAGGTCCATCGTAACACGGAGCATTTATGGTTCCGTTGAGATTCCATAACATGAACCCCTTGACATGGTACCAGCCTATGATGGTCTTCTTTTCCATTTCATGTTCTTCTTTCCCGATACCTTTCGGAATTTGTGTTCTCTGCAATATTTATCCTGTTCATTGTCATTGGTTGCCCATAATTGCGGTTGAACGTCCTCAATCCCAACTCCACAGAAAAGATGTGTAGGAAGAGGGGCAGAAAAATTCTCCATGGGACTCTTTCCCACACAAATTTTCCATTATTTGCCCGGGGAGAAGCTGGGGGAAAAATAACGTGTGCAAGTCCATGAATGCTTTGAACTCTGTGGATGTTGTGATGTTAGATGGGGCGCAGGTAAATGTGTACAAAGGGCCAACTTGCAACCAGCCATCAGAAAGTAATTTTAAACAGCCAGGAGCCGTTTTTTCAGCATCTCCAACAGAACTGCAACTTCTTGCTGCTCACTGCTGCTCAAATAGTTACAATTTGCCTTTCCTCTTTTGCAGCCAAATGTTTGCATGGAAAACAACAACTCGAAACAGTGTGCAGGTCGAAGATGAAGCTGCGTCTGGTGCAAGTTCCCGTGCAACAATGCTTCAGAGAAGTGGATTTGCTTTCAGAGCACGGGCCCATTATGCGTCGCTTTATTCTCTTGATTTCCTTGTTTTGATTGTCTTCACTCGCTGCTTTATTATGCGCCTTGTCTTGTCCCGTTTTCCCCCAGTTACTTCCATTATTGTGAAATTAAATTAAATTATCTCAGCAAAAGTTTCGCTATGGCTGCGCGCACGGGGTCACAGACGGCCCTGCCTGCGTACCCTGAGCTGAAAAAGGATTTACGGTGAGTGTATATAAATGAAATTTTCTTGTCGTTGGTCGCGTCCTCCCTGCTTCTTCACCTCACCTTGTGTCACAATGTATATTGTGTTTGCAACTTTTGTTCCTCCACCAGGGAGTAATGGCATTTCTTGAGACGATTTTTTCCCTCCCACGCTGTGAAACTATTTAGCGTTGATAGGATTAATTAACAAGTTCTTTTGAGCTCGGGTTCCAGCTTCATTTTCTCTCTCGCTTTCTACCATCAGCCCTCATTGTCGACATCTCGTATTCTTTTCAAAACTTTTCTGCCTGAATCGCTGCATCGATGAGTCTCGGGAAACTCAAAACGAATGCGATACCCGATACGAGTTGGAAAATGCAGAAGTTTGATGAGAATTGTTTCAAAGCTATTCTGTTTCCATGCATGAGACTACGAGGGAGGTGTTTCATTTATCTTCAACTATTTTTGGTATTATGTTACATTTCATGAGAGAATAGACAGGCTCCTGCAGATTCCATACATACTGGGGTCGATGAGAACCCACTTTACTTTCTCTCAGATGGTTTACATTAAAATATTTTTCTTTCGTGAATCAGGGTCTTTATTTTTACAACCTTTCATATACTTGATTCCTCGAAGCGCTTGATACAGAATATGTTGATCTTGTATCAGCAAGCGATTTTATGCAGTTGAGTAAAGGAAAGTGCAAGATAAATGAAAATTTCTATCAGGGCAAAATCAGTGAGCTGCGTTAAGTTTTTATGCTTGAGTATATCAACAGAACTTTGATGTTGAAATTCTTTTGTGATGATGATATTTAATGGAAACGACTGAAGCTAAAAATACCCCAACTATTCCCTAGAACCGCTACCCACTGCTTGTTCGTAGCACCTACTCACTTTAAATGATGTCATAGACATATGCAATTGGAATTAAATGCTCATGTTATCTGAATCGCACTTTTGTTATGCTGAAATTAAAATAATTTCCTTGAGAAAACACAAATTCCATTTGATTGAAGTAAAGATGTTTTCTTTTTCATTCCTTCAGCGTTTATTTTAATTTCATTGCACTTTTTCTTTCAAAAATATTTGAAATTGTTTCTCAACGTCTCTCAATTAAGGTTTTGCCAGGTTCTAAAACAACTTGTATCCAAAACGGACTATCTTATTAAAAGTCACTAAGTTTATGAATTTTAAATGTGACTCTTCACAAACCCCTCTGGGAGAAGAAATCCCAGAGGCAGGGACAATACATACTAGATTCCCTCATCCCATTTCTCTCGTCAGTCCTTGGAGATGGACTGATTCTTCTTCTCATCGACGTCACTGGCAAGTCAGTCACTATGCACTGTATTCCCTAGGCTAATCGCCGCAAAGAACTTAAGCTGAAATGCAGCATGAATCCCAAATGTGGGCATTTGTCCGTGAAACCATCAGGATAATGTATCGAATACGCCGCACATCCGGTAACTCATCACCGCTGATTCCCTCTTTCGGCTTCCCATATCATTAGAATATTTTAACGCCTGGCTGTTCCTGATTATCGCTTTATGATGTGCGGCTGCGTCGCCCCATAACTTGCCCAATCAATCACCCAGCAGCTAGTCACAAATTTCCAGCACTCGAACACATTGTAACAATCTAGCACATAATATTATTCCCGCAACGGGAATCATATTTCTGCTGTCAGGCGCCGCGGTTAGTGCCGATGAAGCGTTCCCCACGAAGGGCTCTCACTTTTGTCCGCATATCTACTGTACCCTACTTGGATGTTGGGGGCCCAGGCGCTTTATCGCTGACCACCCTGATGCGCAGTGATGCCGAATGTTAGACATAAATTTGGAGCAGCTTTGTAATGCAGATTGGAGATACTTCATCGACATTTGTTGATTTATTGGAGTCCATCAAATGTGGCGGAAATGTTTTAACCGCAGCTCTGAAAGTGGTGCACATTGAGAGAATCCGGTGGGTGCATCCCATTTGCATTTGGGGTTGCTGGTTTATGTGCTGGACTGATAAAATGTGTTAAATTCAGTCTGAAATACCGGTCAGTTGTGTTGCTGTAGCCGATTGAATTTTCTAATTACCCATATTTGCAGCTTTTCAACTCATCCTTCTTGGCTTCACCGATGAGAACGCCGATAAAAGCTGCAAAGTATCGATTTTCATTCAAATGTATTTTCCCACTGACCACTGAAAATACGAGAATATTTCAATCAAGCTAAAATTGAATCCGTTGCGTACGAGTGCAACACCATATTAATGAACTGTCCTGCACGTAAAACAAGGATGAGATCATAAATCAATCTGCGAACCAGACAGAAGCGTAACAACATGCATACAAGACAGCATGGTAGCTTAGCCCCATCAGCCGAATGCATAAAACTAATTCCGCCAAACGGCTCTGATTCAATTCCTCGCCTGAAATAGATCATCGTTTTCATATTTTATGGTCCATCACTTCAGTAAACTGGACATTGCACAGAGGGTTTTTAGTCATCCAACTTCATGCTTCTTTTACATCAGAGTCACAGACTACTAAAGTACCTAGACACCCAGATCGCAAAAGTATGTAAATTTTGTTCGTAAAATGGATTAAGTCGGGTACCGTCGGACTCTCCTTTGAAAATGTGAAAACCTTAATATGGTAACTTTTTCCCTCAGACCTACCGTTCTCGAGATATTGGCCTTCAAAGTTGGACTTTTTGGCATCCTCTGTGAGAGGGGTCAACTTCGAACGACCATAACTAGCTTATAATTCAAGCTTTCGGGCTATTTTTTTTTATGTAGTCTGTGTGGACTATGACTTATTAAAAAAGTATAGCTTTGGGGTAAAAATCTAAAATTCCATTGAAAAAAAATTTTTTGAATTTTTACCAAAAATTCACCTTTTTCATAAAATAGCGTAGAGCCGCTGCGTTACAATGAGCTGGGCTCTAGTATTTTATTTAGAGGTTAAGTCAAGGTATCTGAGATACAAAGGGTTTTTCTCGATCTAGTGCACTTCTCGAGAAAATTGGGATTAAGTGTGTGATTTGTGAAATTTCAATGAAACTGAAATTTCTTTCCATTAGTTATCGACCTAAAATTGATTCAATGAACTTAATTTAACTATATCAGATGCATTTCACAGTTTTCCAGACAAAAAATGCAAAAATAGCTCGAAAAATTTTATTTTGTGCCCAATAAGAGCTTATGATACGGGTATCTCGTCATTTTTGTGAGGTTTTGAGTTGGGGTTTTACCCCGTAGCTCCCAAACGAGGGCTCTGATCTCACAATGGTCTTTGGGCGATCCCCTCAACTTTTTAAGACACTTAAGATGGTGCTCAAATTTTGTCCCCGGAAGCTCTTGGTTAGGAGCTAGAGGGCTTTTTTGGCTGATTTTGGGGGGTCCAAGCATAGGAAAAAAATTTCAAAAAATATTTTTTGTTGAAAATTCCAAATTTGAGGCCGAATACATCTGAAAAAGAGGCTCTGGCCAAGAAAATCAGGTTTTCCAAAAAAAAATTTTTTTCACCGAATTTTTACTATGCCTGGACCCCCCGAAATCGGCCTTAAAAGCCCTCTAGCTCCTCACCAAGAGCTACCAGGTCAAAAAAAGTTCAGCATCAGATACATCTCAAAAAGTTCTAGCTACGGCTAGAACATTATTTTGCCCTCTAAGCTACTCCGGAGGAGCTACCGGGATTTCCGCGAAATTTCGTTGCATTTTAGGTCCTATTGTATGTCATGACCTACAATGCAACAAAATTCTGCGGGAATCCTTGTAGCTGAAGGCTTGAGGGCAAAATAATGTTCTAGCCGTAGCTAGAACTCTTTGAGATGTATCTGATGCTGAACTTTTTTTGACCTGGAAGATCCTGGTAAGGAGCTAGAGGGCTTTTAAGGCCGCTTTCGGGGGGTCCAGGCATAGTAAAAATTCGGTGAAAAAAATTTTTTTTTGGAAAACCTGATTTTCTTGGCCAGAGCCTCTTTTTCGGATGTATTCGGCCTCAAATTTGGAATTTTCAACAAAAATATTTTTTGAAATTTTTTTCCTATGCTTGGACCCCCCAAAATCAGCCAAAAAAGCCCTCTAGCTCCTAACCAAGAGCTTCCGGGGACAAAATTTGAGCACCATCTTAAGTGTCTTAAAAAGTTGAGGGGATCGCCCAAAGACCATTGTGAGATCAGAGCCCTCGTTTGGGAGCTACGGGGGTAAAACCCCAACTCAAAACCTCACAAAAATGACGAGATACCCGTATCATAAGCTCTTATTGGGCACAAAATAAAATTTTTCGAGCTATTTTTGCATTTTTTGTCTGGAAAACTGTGAAATGCATCTGATATAGTTAAATTAAGTTCATTGAATCAATTTTAGGTCGATAACTAATGGAAAGAAATTTCAGTTTCATTGAAATTTCACAAATCACACACTTAATCCCAATTTTCTCGAGAAGTGCACTAGATCGAGAAAAACCCTTTGTATCTCAGATACCTTGACTTAACCTCTAAATAAAATACTAGAGCCCAGCTCATTGTAACGCAGCGGCTCTACGCTATTTTATGAAAAAGGTGAATTTTTGGTAAAAATTCAAAAAATTTTTTTTCAATGGAATTTTAGATTTTTACCCCAAAGCTATACTTTTTTAATAAGTCATAGTCCACACAGACTACATAAAAAAAATAGCCCGAAAGCTTGAATTATAAGCTAGTTATGGTCGTTCGAAGTTGACCCCTCTCTCAGAGGATGCCAAAAAGTCCAACTTTGAAGGCCAATATCTCGAGAACGGTAGGTCTGAGGGAAAAAGTTACCATATTAAGGTTTTCACATTTTCAAAGGAGAGTCCGACGGTACCCGACTTAATCCATTTTACGAACAAAATTTACATACTTTTGCGATCTGGGTGTCTAGGTACTTTAGTAGTCTGTGATCAGAGTATTTCCGGGAGGGACCATTATCCAGTAGACCTACTAGCGTGACGAAAGACTGTGGATATTAAAAATGTACCACCTGAACTTTTGTCAAAGCTGGAATAGCTCTTTACTCTAAGGACTCTAAAGAACTCTAAGCGGTAATTTAGTTACATGAATTACATGAATTTTTTTTGAGCAATTTTTTCCAAAAATGTAAAAAAACTTTCAATTATAAAAAACATGGTAAATTTGAGTTTTTATCTGATTTTGAATTCGGAATAATTTTATGTCAACAGATTACATTATTTTTGAAAAATCATAAAAAACTACAACTGCTACACGCTAAAAGGCTTGTTTTACAAGGTATGTTTCGTGGCATTATTCGTTAGCATCTCTTTTCTAAATTGTTTTGAATGTTTCGAAATTATTTGAATAATTTTAAAATATATAGACTAATGTTTTCAACGAATTATTCTTCTATCTTCGTATGAAACATTCGTAACCAAATAATAATATCGTGTGAAAAGTTGAAATGAAAATTGGTTAGTTAATTTTCACGAAGGTTCCACAGTGGTGCCAGAACCTGATTCATGTTCCCGATATCAACCTCTCGCTCTGTCTGTCTGTTGAGTCGTCAGCAATTCAGCAATAAAATTTTGTACATACTTTGCATTTTCCATATTGTGTAATAAATAATAAATCAGAGGATGGAAAATTGCTCGACCTGCAACAATCGCAACGGCTACAGTTGCATTTGTTCTCGCACAGCAGCAGCATTTGCAACGAGATTGGTATCGGTCATAAAGCGAGGAAACGCACAAGACCAGAGTAGTGCGACCGGGGCTAAGCAGCTCAAGCTGAGTGATAAATAATGAAGCAAGCATCAAGCTCACGTACATGGTTTAAATCCTGATTGTGCTTATGGCCACTCGCACTCGTACCTACGTACAGTTCAACACAGCAACGCTCCGTCATGATGATGAAGAGTTGTTGTGTTGCTTTCGACCATTTCTGCGAAAATCATAAACAGTTGGGCGAGGAAAGTTTATTTGATAAGAGAGTAAAGAATGATTTAATTTCATTTTCGACGCTGTACATGTACTCTTGCGGGTGTCGTCGGCTGAGCTGGGGCAATGGGGTGTGAGTAGTGGGGCTCGTCGGTCCCATGACTGCAATCCAGCATTTCGGTGAAAACATTGGTCATCAATGTCACGAGAGACTAGATTGCAATATTTCTAGTGGGTGGTCTGGACATGTGCTCTCGGTGCTCCCGGAATGAATTCAGAGAAGGGATACGAGTGGCATGGCTCCTGCTTCTATGATGTGAACTTCAGGAGTACTGGAGCCGTGGCTCGTGACCAAATCCAATTTCGTTCGCCGTAGATTGTTACCGTAGATTAAATTAGATCAAAGTTTCCTGCCACGTCATTCAGACGGTATAGGCAACAACTCTATTTCCGTCATGTTGACCGTGAAATCAGCGGTGGAGCCGGAAGCTCCGTCATTGCAAACTAAGGTGGCCACTAGCCTCTAAAACTAAAACGAACTAAGTAATTTAATTACTCATAAAAATTTTCTAAATAAATTTCAAAGTGATAAAAAAGACGATTTTGTTCACAATGATTTGAAAGAACAGAAGTCTCTTAAGTCAAAACTTAATTAAATTTTTTTAAATTTAAAATAAAAGCAAATTTAAAATATGCTACGGGGAGACCCCTGCTCCTTGCTTTGCTCCGCGCCTCGCTTTGGCAAAATCTAGTGGTTCCAAGATTTCTTATGGAGGACATACGAAATTCAACATATAATAAAGAGATATTGAGGATGTACGAAATCATCTTTAAACTTGACTTTGGAAGCTAAACTTTGGCACAAATCACCTTCATTTACTCCCACGACATCTTAATTTTCGTGAGCACTATTGGAACTTATGTGGCCGAAAACAGGTGATGTTCGGTTTTACCCCCATAACTCACCTCCCACAAAAGATATCACAAAATCGCTTCTTAAAACACTTGTGTACGAATCCGCACTGAAATTGGTTCGGTGGTTTTTGAGTTCTGTTGTCACCAAGCGAAAAACTCCCCCTAATAATTTTTTTCTAGAAGTGCTATCCAAGTGTCCTTCAAGGAGCTTTAGGACCTTACAGACTCAACAGTCGTGTCTGGTTTCATTAATTTGTTTTCATACTTGGTTTTTTTATACCGAAATTATAAGTTTTAGACCCATTTTGTATGGGAAAATGGACCTCTTGGTTAATAACTTCTCTCCTGGGGGCGCTAAGAACCAATCCTTACACAGCCTCTCTTATTTTGGGCCATAAAAGATTAGTGCAAGTTTTCAGAGGTCTATGTCAAGTGGTTTAGAAGTGAGGGCCGATGAATGTGTCAGCCTGTCGAAACGCTTCTTATTACAAGAAGACAAAAGCCTCTTTAGCCAAACAGTAAAAGTTTTTCTATAGATTTTTTTAACTCTTAGATTAATGGACCTTCTAGGAGGTAAGTGAAAACTTTTCACAGTCCCTCTGAAACGTGGTCATCTAGTTAGCTTACTTCAACCCTCTTCAGCCCAATTCCACCCCTTGCGAGTTTTTCATCTAGCTTTTTGCTTTGATTTGGCGTCAAATTGGATGTTTGCTCTGGCTTTTTCTAATAGAGGCTCTTGAATCAAAGAGAGCAAAATACATCAGCGGACGTATAGGCTCTTGCAATCAAAGGTTGCGATGGTTGGAATTTTTCACTATTTCTCTTTGAATAGCTTCCTCTATACTTTGTCATCGCGAGTGCTTGTAATTAAAAAGGCATTTAATTACGTTCTGACGGATTCGGTGAGAAGCTCTCTGAAAAGGCAAAAATTCGAAATAAGCGGAAAAAATAAGAAGGTGGGGGAAATGGAGGAAATTGAATACAAATCGACAACCCTTTTTCACTCTATTCTTCTTCATTCCGTTTTATCTTTTTTCACCTGTCGACGTGGTACAGGAGGCAGGAATACAATACAAGCGATAATCAGGATAAATTTTCACTGCAGTGAAGCAAATTTTTCACCTTCAGCCTCTCTATCCACTGATCGATTGAAATTCTCAGCGTTTCTGTGCCTTGGTGTGCTCTGCGATGGAAGACAAATTGAATTTTACAAATTAAAAATTTAGCGCAATTAAATTGATAGTTTTGCAACAGTTGTGATGAGCACAAATGTTTGCAGGGAAGGGGGTTTGGGTGAAACAGGATGAGAGAAGATACGATGTTAGCGAGGAGGGGAGGATAAATACAAAAATCGCTTAATTAATTTATAATGTTGCAACTATAGCGAACGTTTGAACAGTACTTAACTCGATCGTTCCAATTCCAGCTCTATTTACATATTTGCGTATCGTCTGAACTTGTTTAATTGCGATTGCGTTTGTTAATGGGAAATGTAGAATACCATTTGGAGGTAACTTTATCTAGGTTTTTTAAGCACTTTCATTCATACTCGCGGATAGTATTTTACACTTCGAGCATGGAAATTTTTCAGGTCGGTCGCTCTTTTCATGGAGTGGACAAACAGAGCAAAATTTTAAGCCAATTTTCGTGGAAGTCTGGATTTGAGACCTACTTGGATCGAAAAAAAAACCTCCCAAAGTACTTAAGTCCGGAGGCTCCGGTGGCTCACCAAGATTTGATTTTCTCTAGCTCCCAAAGTACGGGGGCTAGAGCTCCCATCTTTGAGCCTCCGGACTTAAGTACTTTGGGAGATCCGAGTGATCTCAAATCCAGACTTCCACGAAAATTGGCTGAAAATTTTCCTCAGTTTGTCCACTCCATAAGAGAAGCGGACGACCTGAAAAATTTCAATGCTCGAATATTTTACAGCACCGCTGAATTTACTCGGAAAGTGTGGAAAGGAGGGCTATAATTGCCCCTGAACGAGCTTGCGAGAGTTGGCTGAGGGTGAAAATCAGGCTATCTCAGAATTTCGACACCTTAAGGAAAAACTAAAAGCGTTCATAAAACACTCTAGTTTAGTTGTTTTGACTTCCAACACTTGTCATAGAATTTGAGAATTTCTTTTAAAATGTAGTCAAATTAACACTTTGATTTCAAGTGTTCCTTTTGTTGAAACGATAAAAGAACCAACTTAAAATTTTCTTTGACATGTCCGATCTTTGAAGGCATGCCCAAATCTGACCTGCGAAAAGGAACAAGCTGGCAAAGTATCACCTAAAAATTCCAACCTGTTAAAAATACAAGTAAAAATATTCTAGTTGAAAACAAACCGCTTTTAAATAAAATGGTCTTGAAAAGAAACTTAAAATTCAAAATATGTAGCTCTGTAGATATACAACACTCTTCTGGCTTTCGTTACGGAAAAAGTAATGAAGGAAAAGAAAAAGAAGAAAAGCAAGAAAGTCTACGAGAAAGAAGAAACGGTTCTTGAGTGAGTCTTAACCAAGCGAGTGAGACAAAGGTCTCTAGGTGACACTGTTTCTAGTTAGTGTTGACGAGAGTTGGCCGATAATAATTGAGGTGTCAACAAAAGTTTTTCCCATCTAAATTAACAAGAGTTAGAGGTTAACTTACTCGAGATGGTTGAATTAATACTTGAGTTTCATGATGTGTGTTTCCATGAGAAAATTCTCACTTCCGGATTATTTCCTCAACTCCAAATTGCGCCATTTACATTCAACTATTTTTAAATAAAACGAAGAATAATTGTGCTCATTATGTAATACATTGCCTGTAACATGGTAACAGCGTGTAGAACAGCATGCAGAGGCAACAGCGTGGAAGTTTATTAAAATATGGATGTAACATTCAAAATGGTGGCAAGGAGAAGAAATATATAATTATCTCAGAGTTTAAGTAGTGCTACAAACTTAATTTAGCTCCCGCCTCGCTTTCGAGCTACGAGTATGGCTTGTCGTAGAGAAAGTTTTTATTTATGGGGAAAAGTAATTACAGTGCTGTTTGTTTCGAATTATAAATGAACCGCACTTAAATCGAACCCGGTGATTGGAAACGGGGAGCGATGCATAAATAACGGGCGAGAGAAGCATTAAATTTTGATTCACAAAGTTTATGTATTGAGATCCGAACATGACAATAAAGCGCAGACGAAAAGCACATCCATTTGCCCATCGGACATGGTTAACAGGGAGGCTCCATCCTCGTGAGTGCTCCGCTCTTTGCCGTCTGCTCGTCACACTGCAAATTAATGTTCTATTAATAAATATTAAATGGCGACAGACAGAACAATGAAAATCGATTATAATTCTCGTCATCGTCATCCATAGTGCTCACATAGACAAACATTCAGCCACAGTAGCTTTCGGCAGCATTCTCCATTATCGGCTGGTGAATCCATTGCCTCCTCCATCACGCATATGTGCCAGTTGCGGAGCGAACTGGTGCTCAAGGGGCAGCCCGCAGCAAAAATGTAATCTCAGTTCGCTAGTGTTGAAGATTTGATTTTTGAAGCTGAATGATTTCAAGTAAAAAAATTGAGAAAGGGTCGTCTTCACTCAGTGTATAATGCGATTAGGGAGTGGAAACGCCAAATGGATATTTCCAAAAAGTGGCCTCCCCATTTTGAATTTTGATAACAATTTCTGATTGAGTGGTCTGATTTTCAAAACTGAGTGCTTCAAATCAAAATTGAAAATAAAATTTTAAAAATTAATTCTAGTCTTAAACATAAAATTAAGTACTCAGCGCTATCCATTTAAGTCTTTTTTTTTAACATTGGACTTCCAAACCGAAAGTTACCAGAGTGTCGAGGGCACTCTAGAACATAAGCTTTACGGATCAGATCTTGCCCATAGAAATTGATTATTTCCTCCAGGTCCTGTACTCACAGTGTATCAGATATACGATGTAAAGGCCACCAATAAATGATAGCAAGTCATGGTGCTCTTTGTAGAACTGTTATGTCTCCTAATCGGCTATTCCAATACCATTCTAGACTTCTGGACGAGACACAATCAAGCATATTCATTTTGATAGTAGTGAGCTCCATTTCAAGAGCACAAAGAAAATATATCTGATATCTAACCACCTCATAGAAATCCACCGACAACTGTTATAAAGAATACTAAGAGGCCAAATTAGTTTTAAAATCAAGTGATAGATATTACCTTCTTCATTGTGCTTTTTGAATCCAAAAAATGATGTTTTTTTCCACAACTTTTGGAACCAAAAAACATAATGACAGCCAAATATCTCAAGATATGAAATCATAATTTTAAAAAAATTTTAAGTTGAAAATTGTGAAAAATTGGTGAAAAAAAACATTTTAATTATATTTCCAGTGGGAAACAAACTACCCTAAGAAACTCCAGTAGGGAAAGTAGGTATTTTACATTAAACGGATATGCAAATTTGTAAGGAACTGCCAAAGGTTTCTTTTTGGGCCACAATAGGATCTTTGAAACCTCTGTGACCCTTTGCCTCACCCTCGAATCTATCTGTCAACTTGAAATGGGATTTTTGACAATGACATGTTCACTTTTGAACGAAAAAGTCTTCAAGGTGTGAAAAATCTGCATGATAAGGCTACCCTACTCAACCAGGCCAGTCTGGACCTGGACGTGTGCAATGCATCGAGACGACGTTTTTGTTTAGCCTGAGCACACAAAGCCCATTTCGAGAGGCGAACAATGCAATAATGAAGTATGCCTGCAGTCATCAATTAATTTGATAAGAATAATATGGCATTTTGATTTGCATTAGCTGCTGCCATTCGTGCACGTGCATCCAAAGGCTCTCTTGCGTGAGTGCAATTTATTTCGGCTGATGAATTGAACAACAACACTGACGACGCAGAACTCGTCAATTGATCCCCAGATGATACTTTGATGGCGCTTGAGCTATGTAAATGTCCAGATATCGGATTTGTTGTTCCTCCTTGAGCTAATTTACCGCTCAGATAATTCTGAACGGTGGTGTGGTTGTGGCTGGGGGGAGAGATAGAAGCGTTGAGATTGGAGATTGATGTGCCTTGAGCTATTTGCCTCGATTCCGCATCGCCTTGATTGCTTTCGCATCATTCGAGAGCGACAATCGGACGGCCACTTAGCACGCGATGATGGCTTCCGTCGATGGCTTTTCATTGGAAAACAATTTTTTCTATTCAAATAGCATCTGTGGTGGTATGAGTTTCACAAAAAGCTTTTGCTCATAACTCTCTAGTGGCGCATTGAGAATTCCATGCCGCTTTTTTAATTCTTTTAAAATAGCCATACCATATTGTAACTGCGCCCACTGAAATAGCATATTTCCTCGTACCGAAACCATGGCCGTACGCCAGTGGGTGGCTGAAAAGGCCTTTAAAACTCATGGCTTCTATTACACCAAGGAAGGGGACCGGTCGCTGGAACTGCTCAGTAAAACAATACAAGGACTGCAAAAATGGGTTCGGCTGGCAGTGCTTTGAAAAGCAAATCGGTTGCGAGTGCCAAAGAGCCGAAAGAATGCCAACTGATAGCGCTGTGACTTGACAAATATTGTGACAGGCAGAAGATACTGCGAGGGAAAATGTTAGCTAGAAGCTGAACTCAATGGGGTTTTGCTCGATCTCTCTCGAATTGGAGTAAGCATTTGCCGACCAATCTGCAGGCAAATTTTTGCCCTATTTGTGCGCTTACTTTTTCCTAACTTTTCTCAAAGAAAACGAGTTATAAAAAACCCAACCCAGTGTTTTCTGGTTCTTTTTAATGCAACTGAAAGATCAAGCCAATTTCGGTCATTGTAAGTTTACCTTGACCTCTTGACCTCTCTATCCTCTAGATTTAAATTGTCTAAAAATTTATATTTGTAATTGTGGATTGTGAAAAGTGACATTTTAAGTAAGCAGAGAGATTGCCAGCCAGAAATAAAACAAGTAATGGCAGTTTAACGATGGAAAATGTAATATAAATGTAATTTAGAAGTTTCCTGAAAATATAAAGGCTATGTATTCTGCGTAGGAGTCCTAAGACAGTAATGGGTGCAAGTGCAAGTGCTAGCGCAGCAATAGATCATGGGTTCGATAAAAGAGATATAAATACATAGATTGGAAGTCCCCAAACATTTCCTCAGGCTGTAATTTTTAAACAAATTCTCCCCCGGAACTGTCAAATTCCAAAAAAAGAAAAGCAATTTGAAAGTTCCGGGGGAAAGATCCTAAGATATTCATAATCACTTTGCTTGCCTTCAGATCAACTCAGCTTCAGGGTACAGGAGGGAGCAAAACCAACATAAAGTTCTTTTGAAAGCTGTCTCTACTGAAGATACTCATGTTTCAACTGTTAAATGAATGGGTATTACGTAATTTACTGCTCATTGAAGGCAAGAGAGTACTTGTTGATGTTTTTTGCGTTGCATTCTGTATGTCTACATAGCAAAGTGCATCCCTAGATTAGCGTTCATTTACAGTAAACGTAAAAGAATCTATTCAAACCCATATCCAAGTTCCACTACTGACAGTTAATGGTTCTGTGGCTCCCATATTGAAATCTTTCAGCTTAAAAGCCTCTTTTTTTAACACTTCTCGCTCTCTCACTCTCTCGAGCTATGGAAGAGTTTCAGCTGCCGCTCCCCCAAGCAGTTGTTCCAAGAATCATACAAATCTGCAAGTAACTACAGGTACAGCAGCTTCCCGACACAGCCAACACGAGAAGTTGTGAATAAATTATTAAACAATGTTCTGGTTGTGTCACAAGATGTGCACTTCAAGTCATAAAGATGAATGACACGTTTGCAATTCCTGTTGTGTTCCTTCATGTTTCTGCTCGCGACCCGACTGGCAAATTATTATCGCACCCGCGTCGCGTCGTTTCTGGCAATTCTGAGCTTCACCCACACTCTCACCAAGTTGAGAGAATTATTTTCGTGAAGTCTAATGCATGAACATAAATGCAAAATTAATGTATTAGTCCTCTGAGGTGCGACGGAAAAGGGGTTTAACGTGCATGAAATGCGAGCCTTGCGTTAGGTAAGCCAAGGCGAAAACGAGCTGAACCTCACGCATGGAAAATTGCGGTAATAAAGTTGAGTGAATTTTTTTCTAGATGACATAAAAGTTCGAGGGCAAAAAGTCGAGCTCAATGAAAGTTTTACGGCCATTTTCTGAGCACGCAAAGATCAAAGAGAGGCACTCCTTTGCGCATATAATTACCTAGTTAAAACAGAGGTAACTCCGTTCTTGCATGGTTCAACAGTACCAACGGTCTTATGGTAGGCTACAAAAGATGTACTTGAGCAAACTTTAACGAAAAATTTAAGTCGTTTTCAGACATGCTACGCGATTTTACGTCACTATGGTACAATTTTATGAGGTGTTCAAAAGCCCAAGGATTAATTGATAGGAACTAGAAAACTAAATCGGATCTGAAGTTCTAAAGGGAAAATGGAATGAAAATCTGTATTATTTTGATGAGTTTTTCCGAGGTTTAAAAATGTGGATTCAGAATCTCATTCCAAAATCGATACCAATTTTGTATGACTTAATTTTTGCAACCACTATACATTTTCTTCCCACGTAGGGTTTAAAAATGAATTGTGGTTGTTACATTTCAAATAAACTGCTCAGTGTGTAAAACCAAAAAAGGAGCACCTAATCGGATGCCTCTATAAAAAAAAATGTTCTTAAAAAATAATTTTACAAAATAGCCATTTTACAAGAAAATGTATAGTGGTTGCAAAACTTCAGTCACACAGTGTATGGGGCTCTTTTTCCTTTTCCAGCGCGTGATCACTTAATTTTCTACCACAAACCAGTATATAGAAAGCTTTGATATGGCATGTAAAAATTTTGGAGAAATTCGGGAAGCTGGAATACTTCTTCCTCCAGCAAATCTTTTGTTTTCCCTGATTCTTCTTTTTAATTTTTTTTAAATAAAAGAGCTAAAAAAATTTCCTGCTTGCCATTTTCACGGTATAAAATACTCCATCTTCATTTATGCTTAATTTTAATGGAAATTCGGTTACATATGGAAGTAAATTATGTTTTATTGAAACTGATCGTTGATTCATCAGTATCACTTAAGAGATAGCTTTGCTAGAGGAGACATGAAGCTAAATCAGGAAAATTCAAAGAAACGTTTTTTTACTTCACAGACTGTTCGGAATTCAAACATTCTTCTTATATTTCTTCTAATCTTTGTCACCTAAATTTAGAGTTTTCGATTGAAAAATGCACTAAAACGGAACTCATTCCTAAAGTTACTGTTAACCATTTGAATCAATTTCCTCCACCTCCCGTATTGATCAATTTACTCTTGTCGACTTTTCCAAACAAAATTAACAACTTTTGTGCGCTTGTATCATGAAACGCAGGCTTTTTCTATTCGCAATAGGGATACCGCCTCTCACACAAAGTTTCCCCGAAACGTATTGAAAATCACGTGAATCGCAGCTATACGTGGATATAATTCAGAAAACAGAAATAAATATAAATGGAAAAAGTTACATGGAATACATTTTAGCGTGAGAAAAGCTACAATGGAAATCAATAAAAATCAACATAACAATCAGAGCGAAATTTATTTTGAGCGGTGTGCAATAATGAAATTTTGCAATTCGAGTTTCGTTAGCTCACGTTGCATTTTCATCGTAATTTGTAACGTGGCCTATCGAAAACTTGAAGTTGCATGCTGATGCAAATTGAATGAGTTTCAGTTTTGGGGTGGCAAAAGTTTTTATCCAATTCCCCTAAAATATTTTCCTAAGTAGATTATTTCCTAGGGAAATCTAATCCTATCATGATTCCCATTCAAAAATTATTAAATTCCGCAAAGATAACCTTGCGGCGGAAACCAACTAGCCGGCGAAAACCAACTAGCACAGATCGCTACATTACTTCAGACTCGCACCATCACGAGTAACAAAAACAAGCTGCCTCCCACGCCCTGACCCATCGTCCCCATAACATCCCTCTAGAACCTTCAGAGTTTGAGAAAGAGAGGCTGAATATCTTCGAAATTGGTAGAGTAAACGGCTACAAACACTCCGTCGTTGAGAAAATCCTAGCTAAACACAGGAAGAAAGTTGAGTTGAGAGACCTGACGACGCTCACTCCTTCTCAAAAAACTAGGAAGTTTTTGAGCATGCCCTTCTACCCTAAGCTTACTGATCCTTTGAGAAGTATCCCCGAAGATTTTAACTTCAGGTTTGTTCACAGCTCAGGCTCCACTCTGCGTAGTCTCCTTGTCAATACGAAAGACACTTTGACCTCTTTGGAGAACTCGGACATTTACAAGACTAGTTGTAAAGAATTCCCAGGGGTTTACTACGGACAGACAAAGAGATCTAATGCTAGTCGTGTGAAAAAGCATATCTCTGCTGGGAGAAATCGAGGTGGAAAAATCGAGTTTGGCGGTACATACTCCCTTTTCTACCTAAAACCAGACTGGGAAAACGTGAAAAAGGTGAAGCCAGTGCGCAAAAACTACCACCTCAATGCTTGGGAATCACTGTCTATACACAGCTCCACAAAGCTTTTCCTAAACGAGGACGATCCGCCGATCATATCGAGGCAACTCTTCGACCTAGCCGACCTCAGCTTATGTTCGAAACGGCCGTCGGTTTTTGATTTCTTGAAAAATCGTGAGTAGAGTAGTTTTGGTGTTTTTTATTAAATAGTGAAAAATCTTCGTTGTATTCTACGTTGCTCCAATGGTAAAATGGTAACACTTCTTTAAGATTTTCCTCCATCGAAAGGGAAGACAGACTTTTAAATCGACACTTAAATGATACCTTTATGTCTACCCTCTTTCTTTGTCATGAATTCAGATTATGATCCGCTCTCAGAGACACCCAAATCTCACCAATTAAAGCTAACGAGCAAAACAGAATTTTCGTTTTTACTAATTTAGCAAACTTTTCGTTTACAAGTCCCAGGTTCTTGTAGCAACTATTTATATTTGCTCGGTATTCATATGCGGTGTCAATTCAAGAAGTTTTACTATTGTGAGAAAATAGTTGGAACTCATAATTGAACTGCACAAGAACTTGTCAGCCTTCCAAAAAGTTGAATCAGTCGACCTAGACTCCGTGCTACTCTCTCCCTCCCCATTCTACCTACCTAAATGCTACATATTTTCCCTGAGGAGCATTTAATCAAGCCTTGCTGGCTTCGACATATGAATATGAGCGCTTCCCTAGCCATCTATACGGATCTGTCTTGTTTGCTTTTAATTAGTGATGCACTGGGTTTTTTGCAGCCCGACCCGAGTTTGTAGTCAGCACAACAATAACAACCACGGCTGCGGCCGTAACAATAACAATCGAATTGCCAATGAATTAATGAATTTTTATTCAATGTATCGTATTGGAAATGAATTGAGACTATTGTGAAAAACAAGTCATGTCGGTACATGCATGTTCACCTACCATATAACGCGCACTCATGTAAACATTGAAAAATATTTTAATTGGGGAAAATGTAATTTTACTAATGAGGTGTGACAATTAATTTTGTTTTGTTGCACGGATGGTTTTAAAATTTGGTCGACGCAGTGATAATTGAATCGATAATACTCTTTGCCAATCTATTGGGAGCGTTGTTATCGATACGGCTACAATGGTTCCGCATAGATTGCCGCTATTCATGAATGTGGACTGCCCAATAAATTTTCAAATGCCTGCAAATTACATAGATTACGTGCGAAAATTGGATAGTGCCAAAGTGTTATCGCGCCTGAATTGAATAAAAATGGCTGGTGAATTTAACAAAGGCTTGGATTTGTCGAGGCAGCGGAAATCTAAATGGATTCTGGTTTCAGAGACCACACACATAAATAGGTCCTAGACGAAGCGCGTTATTTCAGAAGAAATAAATCTGGCAGTTTTTAAGAAACAGTTTATATATAAAAATGACGTTAAACTATTTCTAGGAAATTTTTCAGAACTACAAAAATGTTATACAGTCACATTTGGACACTTTTTAATGCATTTTCAGCATTTTGCAAAAAATGCACTATTGTGGCCGCTTTGCCGTCTGTCTGTCTGAAATTTTATAACTCGAGAACCAGAATAGCTAAAGACCTGCGATTTTTGCATCGTGTAGGGCATGGTCTGTGGGGGTGCAGCCTAACAATTTTAGACCCTCACCCCCTCTTGGGGCGGAATGGGGGGTGTTTTAATTTTGTATGAAAACTCCTTATTTTACATTCGATTGAGCTGAAATTTTAGTATGTTGTAGTCTGTGTCAAATCTAGCAAATCGTGGTACCACATGTATCCTCTATTATGTACAGGGACGGAGCTAGGGGCCCTCAAAGTTTGGTCTCTTGAAATCTTTGAAAATGCACCCATAAGCTTAATCTCCGATTTTGTTTTTTATATATTTTTTGTTTTTTTTGGAGGAGCAAGAATGCAAGCTCACTCGGGAGTAAAATTATCAACTGGGTTCAAATTTTTAGTAAAAGCATTTATCTTTTTTTGAAAAGTCTGATTATTTTTTAATTTAAGATAAAATCTGAAATGAATTGGGGTAAACTGAAGAATCTTCAAACATTACAAATGTTGGTACCCAACTTGCTGTGTCCTTTTTCATTAAATTAAAAGCAATAAAATTTAAAAGCGATATTACAAAAAGAACATTTGTTCCTATCTCAGTTAGTATGAAACAAAGGGAAATTCGTCCACACGATTGTTAATCTAGCGTCTAGGGCTTAGGTCTAAAATACTGGGGATTCCTTGACGCAACCCCTTAAAGTGCCTTATTTAGGTCCGTTAGTCCCATGTCTTTAATGGACTACATCACTTCATTAAGGAAATGGCTCTTCAAAGCAACAGTTCTGAATGGGCTTCCAACGTGTTTGGCAACAACATCCCTTTTGTGTCGCAAAACGTGTCCCCTATTTAGGTCGCAATGCAAGGAGCGTTTTCCAGATTTCATAGCGTCCTTCGGAACCAATAAAATTTACGACTAGCGGCCATAACTGTGATATGAAAACTTTTAATTGAACCAAATATCAATAGAGCCCTCAAACCCCGTAGCTTTCCCATGTACCCCTGCCCAAAGAGCTCAAAGCACGGTTTGTATCATAGTTCTTCAAAGTTGGTTATTTCACTTCTGCTAGTAGTATAGCAGTGGAAATGAGAGAGCCCCCTTCATTTTATTCACATCAAAGAAATATGAAAAATTCGAGTTCCATCTGAATGGGAGATTTCCGCAAAGTATGAGGTTACCGGCAAATATACATGCATGGAGCGGTCTGTGCATGGTTGAAACAAAAGTGGGTCATTCAAACAAGCAGCTCTTGCTTTGATAATCGTGCGGTGATATGCTTGTAATGTATTCATGTACCACCACTACTGCCACTGGGGTGAATAACAGTAAACAAAGGTCACGATGTAAATAAATAATCCGCAGCAGCAGCAGTAGCAACAGCATCACCGGCCTAGTGGAAAATAAATGAAAGGCAAATATACCCATAAAGATACGAAAAATTTTGCAAAAAGCAAACAGACAGTGAGGGGACGATTGGAAAGCCCAGGAGAGCGTAGGTGAATGGGAGGGCCTTTTTGGCAATTTTCTAAAGTGAGTCAGTTTGTTCCAGACTTCAGTTCCTAGAGCATGCTCTAGGCTTCAGTTACAGAAAAAGATTTTTGGGAGAGATCTTGAAATCTTGAAGAACTTCAGTTTGAATAACTTTAAAAAAGCACATAATCGAGAAAACGACAACTTTTCTTTGAGAATTTTTACTCGCTAAATCGAGACCAAAAACGACTCAAAGAGCCCTTATGGAAGTATCTTCAACCAACCACATTGTTAAGAAGATTTATTTACCAAACAAAGGCCTCCCAAAGTAATTGGTTCCCATCAAATTTTTGTCTCTAATGATTAGTGTTTTTAAACCCCTTCATACTCCTTCTCATACATTCGTTTGCTCTTCTTCTTCACGCTAGTTAGCAAACTTTTTTGGAGGAATTTGATGCATGAAATCTCCACGGCAAATATTTTTCCATCCACAAAAATTCCAGTAATTTTCAAAACGCAGAGAAAACTTTTTAATTTGTCTCTTATTACTAGACCTTCTTAAGCGGACAAAAATATTTGCCAAATTGAGCTTAAAATGGACAAAAATTTTAGACATCAATTGATTAAGAATCAAAACATTTCTGTTTATTTATTTTTTTTTTTAATTTCGAGATATTTAATGTGTAGGGTAAGGAGAGAGAGAGGGTATTCAGCGAAAAAAAATTTCGCTTCGAAAAAGGTTCGAAAAAGGTTGCCTTCAGTCACATAAGTAGCAATGGATTGTAATGGAATGTCAATTTTGATGTTTTTATTTATTAGTATTTTATAGAACTTCGAAAATTTAATATTTATGACCAAAAAAAAAGATACAAAATTATGAAATTGTGGTTTTTTTTTTAAATAGGCAATAATTGTAAAAAATTCTCAAACACAATTTTTTTAAATTTTTAGAAGCCCTAATTAAAACTCTGTTCAGAGAACAATAAAATATAATATTTGAAATTAAAATGTGTGATTTTAGATCACTGTCATGATGGAAAACAGAGATTTATTTCATTTTTGGATTTCAGAGATTTTAACAAATTCTTCTCTATACAAACGACGGACAAATATTTGTAGCTTTCTCGGTCCGCAAAAGGAGCCTTAAAAAAGCATGGCTCATTGAAAAGGCAGAAAAACTGTTTGTAGATGTGCTTGCGTGCATGCTGGGCGCCAGCAATTACTCACTTACAAGCACTTCATGCATGCGTTTGAATACCCCAGCATCGCTGCCTCCCGAGCACGCCTGCGAAGGATGATGAATGCAACGATTGTTCACGTATTTTTTTAAAAACGGCAAACATTCGTTGTCCCGCTGCGGAGTCTCCCGTGATGGTCCCACGGGCAAGGCGGACACACAGCCGAGCCGAGCCCTCTTTGGGTGTAATGATAATGTTGCTGCAGTAATTGTTCACAGTTGGCATCGGGAATTAAACTGTGTTTGCTCGTAGTATTGGCTTTTAAACCGCTGTAGCTGGCTTTTTATTGCTCGTCTGAGCAATTTATAGCGCCTTGCCGTGTACTAATTTTTATTTCTGTATTTTCGTTCTTGCCCAGCGTTTTTATGATGCAGCTAAGCCTCAGGCCCAAATTTCTGCTTAGACTAAGAATCTTAGTTTTTGGGCTCATTTTTGATTGTAAATGTAGAATAGGGCAAAATTAACAGGTGGACTTATGCAAATTCAAAAAATCGCTGTTGTGAAATTAGAAGGTGTTTTTTAGAAAAAGCTAATTTTAACCTGATAATGTCAGTAGATTTACTTCTAATTTTTGTAGCAAAAATAATTAATCGAAAATTGTACGGGAATCAATCTAGATAGTACTTTAGGTTTGAGAGTTAAGCCCTTCTGAGGAACGCAACGGAGCGTATTATGATGTGCGACAAGTGATTTATAGCGGAAAGTCGGCAGTTCTGGCTTGTTTTGACTCCTCAGTCGAGCGCGAAACTAGCATAGCTAAGTCCATGCGTGCTTCATCTGGCCTTTCCCCATTCCACTTGCATCTCGTGCCCCCATTTTTTATCATTTTCATCATCATCACGCACACAAATTCCAAGTTATTGAGACATGCCAAGAAAATGAATAACAGCAGCTAATTTAGGTGACACAGATGAGACTCTGTTTTATCAAGCAACCAATGCCACACTGCGTCAAATTTAAATCTGAATACACACGGAGCCGAAAAAAGCAGAGAAGAAGGAGAATAATCGGCCATTTATGAAAATGAAAATTCCACTGGCAGCGTCATCATGTCATGACTGGCTTAGCTTGGTGGTGAGGTGGCGGCGATGGCGACGGCGACAGGAAAGTGAATGAATGAATGCATGGACGTGCAAAGCTTGCTTCAATTATTCAAATAGCACAATACACAATGAAATTCCGTAACGAAGCTGGGTTGGAGCAGTTGCCTCAAGGGTTGGTAGGCCGATTAGGCTTGACTAATGTTCCAAAGGACTGTGGAAAGTGGTTAACGATTCTGACATGACCGAAATTGGAGCTTCAAAGGAGGCTTAGTGTCAGACAAAATAAAATATAGATGAATATGACCAGTTTGAAATTGGCTCAACAAGTTTTCCTTCAAGGAGAAAATGTTGAGAGCGTTCTATTTCGAAAATTAGGGCTTAATTTTTAAGCAGAGGGTCATATCCTTCTTTTAATTTTCAAAATAGGGCTTCAGAGCGAAATTTTCCAAGTTTGGAATGGGCTAAATGAGATAAACAAGAGTCATTTTCAGGACTCTGAGCTTTAAATTTTAGATCCAACCTTCTTTTTTTTAAATCTACACAAAGACCATAAGGCTTATATTTATCGCATCGAAACACTTTCTTTTTGGGCTAAATTGAAATTAGAAGACTCACCTATTAACAAATGGGTCATAATAAAGATGTGAGAGTGAACATATTGAAAATTTTGTAGGGGTGACAAAACCGAAGCCTGCCCCTTTTCCAAAATTTTAATTCAAAGCTCTGGGCTCCTTAATTCAGTATTAAAAAAACATATACAATGCCAAACAAATATGTTTTACTTAATGAATGGGAGTGTATAGACAAGACATACAGACATGCGTTGCGTGAAGTTAATTTACAGTAGACCTCACGTTTGTCATTTCTTTTTTCAATTCATTATTGTTGGTCCCGATTTGAGAGCTACCCAAATTGACCCAGTTCAGTGCATTCGAGTCATTTAATGAAATTACAACCTAGTTGTAAGATGAAAGCTTTGAAACTGAGGCTGATAGTGATATCCCTCGCAACGCAAACCAAAGGAACCACACTGAAGAGGATCAAAGAGAATGTTTATCAACAATCAAATCAAATTGGCTTCGAATTGATTAAGTATCGGTTTTGAGGGTGAATATTAATTTGCGTGGATGTTGTAATTGCAATAATTTACTATTATTGGAAGCTGCGCAACGACGGTGTCGTGCACAGTTGATGATTGCTGCAGCTTGCCATTGCCACCACCATAAAGAGCGTCCGTTGAAGCCACAACATCAAAATTGCAGAGGCACGGACCGTGCAAAATGTGCAGTTTTAATGGATCTCTCACACATGCAGCACCTTCAATTATTGAAATGCGGTCGGTTTGCAACTTTAATCACATATTTTTGTGGCACTGGCAGGCCGTTAGTCACAGAAAGGAGGCCCGAGCTCCCCAACATGATGTACGTCGTGTCAAGTGCTTCAAACGTCATAATACCTACGTACTTCTGAAATGTTGCAGTTGAGTTGGATCTAAAGTTTGCCCAGATTCTGCCTCGAGTAAATGGGAAACTTTGCTAATTGGTTCTGATGTAGGCATCATTTTCAAGCCATTTGAACATGCGATGCTGTTGGAAGTTTCTGAAGTTATACCGGTAAAAGTGAGGCAACCAAAAATGAGCAACCATCATCTCATCTCCAGATCTTCTGAACTTGAAGACTAAAATAGCTTCTTGAAAATTCTAGGCTTAGAGGATTCTATTTATCTGGCTTACGGATTTTTACATGCCCATTTACCAAAACATATGCCAGAAGTTAATGCGTCAAACAATCCAATCTACAGTTGCAGGTTCAAGTCTCAGCATTGAAGAACATTGTCATCCACACCACTTCGGAATGGTGTCGATTAGGCGATCTAATAAGCGAAGTGGTCGAACTTGGGGAAGGTCACTTCGCGTCCTACATATCAACTAATATCGATTACGGTGACTCTTTGGGTCTGGGTCTCTCGTCGTTGGAATTCCACGTGCAGTAACTGAATGGTTACAACTCGAACAAAATTCTCTTTATGATTGGTAACTTGCTTTACTTGAGATGTTTGGGCTACTGAACTCAATCGTAAACAGCTGTATTACCTTTGGCAAACAAAGTAGAAATTCATAGAAGTTCGGATGCAGTTCAGTAGTTCATCAAAGCTCTTCGAGCTTATTGTAATTCAAAATATTTGCACTTTGTTAAGTTCAGGCTTCTCCAGTAAGTGAGTCACCGCAAGTTTTGTTCGCGCCAAATTAATTAGAAAGTTTATAATTTAGTTAGGACATAGTGAGCTTTAGGGAAACTATGAGCAACGGAAAAGTCAGTTAGTTGCGTAACCAAATCCCGGAAGTTATTATCTTTGCATAACAAAATGAATAGTCAACTTTCTTCGAGTTATTTCCGGCTCCTAGGGATATTACAATAATGACTTTAAGAATGCGCAGACTTATAAAGCTCTTTTCTTTCAAACAGAATCAGAAAACCTAAAGTTGCAAATATTCATGAAATGTGAGAAGCATTTTTCCAAGAGCTCTGCAGGAAACGAGTTGAAGCAAAAACGAGGCAAAAGTAGGTCGCCTGTTTCGATTGTTTATATCATGTGCCATGTAAAGTAGCCAAAAATGCGTGCAAAAATTTTATGGCCATCATTGTAATTGGAAAAAGAGCCGTCGTCGTTTTTGTGTCATCCTCCTCCCATCGACGTTGTTCATCGACAATGGCAGCGGCAGTTGCTTCATGCCTAATAAATAAACCATAGGCGTTATTGTTCAATCTTTGTGGTGTATGTGGAATACAGTGGGGAATGAATGGACGGGGTTGTTTATAAAATATAACATGCCAGTGTTTTTGCGAAAAGCAAACGGTATCGAACGTATCGGCAGCTTGCCTTGCAGTGACCCGCGCGTCATAAATTAAAATAACGACCTTTTGGGTGTTGATTGCAAATTCATTTCCAAAAACTCGTGTCTATGCGTATAATTTATTTATCTATTTCCCCCTTCTGCCCTTGCGCTCGTTTGTACGGATCCACGAGCGGCTATGGCTAAATTGAATAAATTCTTTTTAGGAGTTGTAGTGCTTTTTAGTTTCAATTCTAGGTTCTTCAGATCCTCTCTTAACTAAATAATTAGCTGAAAAAGCTGTCCTTTTGATAAAGCCATGTTTGGTTCTAAAAACATCACGACGAGCTTTCCAAATGAGTGTTCCAGGGACCTTTCAAAATTCTTCCGTAAATTTTTGTAAATCGAGAAGGTAGGTTTGTAAATCGAGAATAAATTTTTAGTGCATTTTCAGCATTTTGCAAGAAATGCACTATTGTGGCCGCTTTGCCGTCTGTCTGTTTGTCTCTTTTTTTGAAATTTTATAACTCAAGAACTAGAAGAGCTAGAGAGCTGAGGAAAGCATCGTGTAGGCCAACTATTTTAGACCCCCATCTCTTCTTGGGGCGAAATGGGGGGTGTTTTTCGTTTGTATGAAAACTCCTTATATTACATCCGATTAAGCTGAAATTTTAGTATGTTGTAGTCTGTACCAAATCTAGTAAATTATACTGCCACATGCGACCCCTACCATGTACAGGGACAAAGCTAGGAGCCCTTAAAGTTTGGCCTTTTTAAAACCTTTGAAAATGCATCCTTCAGCGTAATCTCCGATTTTGCTTTTTATATATTTTTTTGAATTGACAGGCCACCGTTCATGTCCCCGTATTTCATAAAAATGGGTTTCATGAAAACTGACTGACCAAAATGTAATGAAAAGCAAAATCACAATAATTCCAGAATCCCACTACGTCAACAAACCGGAAACATGTATTTTTTAGGAAGATTCAATGTGTTACGGGCACCAACCGGAACTGCTCTAAATGGTTGACAAAAATGATTTACCCTCGCAAATTTGCGCCTCTCACACAATATCTGCAAAGTCATCTTTCAGCACACTGTCGCACTTGCTCACTCTTTTGCCTCGAAAGACGAGAAGCACGGTTCAGTTTGATTGTGGATTGAATTGGCTTGGGGGCAAAAATGTTCATAATAGGCTTTGACGCATGAAAAATTTGTCATCAAATTCAGAAAATGTGACAAATTGCTGATAATCAGGCATCTGACTAAGTGTCTACGAGAAATTCCTCGACGATTTTATAGACGTTCCCCCATCAGATAGGTCAAAAGGGTGGGATCGATGAAACATAAACTGCCAGACATTCTTGCAGACTTACTTAAGATAACGTGTGGGTTTTGAGTTAATGCAAGAGTAGGTCATGTAAACTTTGAAGTCGGGATAGGGTTTCTAATGGGGGAGGAGGGAAAAGGAAGGATTAGAACCTACTTTCTTTTTTTTTGAGGAAAACCTCTTTGTCTGGTAACCTAGATCATATCCCTCTACTCTTGAGTCAACATTTTAAAATAACTTGAGTCTATTTGGGTGGTTCTGAGCATTTAGAGAAGACTACCTGCACTTTTGGCCATTTTTTGATGACGTCGACTAAGCTCTGAAATCTAGAGGTTCTTAAAAATCAATGAAAAGCCAAGCGAGTCTCCAGTCCCGTCCACTCGCTTTGCGATGGTTGAGCTGTTTCAATGTGCAATTAAGTCGATGAAATTCACCATTAATTTCAATTAAATTCACTGTTCTCCTCGTGAATAATGCTATCGTGACTTCATCAGAATGCAACAAATTGTCTGTTCGGCTAATAAATTCTGCTTCTGTCGTTTGGTGCAGCCATTGGGAATTTTTGCACTTGCTCTGAATGCATTAAAAAGGCCGAGTTCGAGAGAGAGACCACAGCAGAGAGCTCGGCAGGCGTGGATGACATCAAAAGGATGTGAGCGAAACGAACGATGGCGAACCAAAGAAGAAAAATGTCATTAAATATGAAGTTAAATGACCAATAAATACTCTGTCGTGTCGTGTGCCGCTCGATAGCTCTACTTGCCTGCTTTACTGAATGTCAATTATTACTCAATGTTGTAGAAGCTAACTTTATTTTGTCCTGTACACTCTCCCTGCCCTCCCCCTGTAACCACCCTTCCCGTGTGATTGGATCGTAGATAAGAAAGTTACGCAAGGCAGACAAACACTTGAATAAAAACAAGTCGAGTGAGGAAAGAGTGGAAAAGGGGGGATGGAACGACAAACACTTAATATTTATCACGTAACTAATTGAAATTAATTTGTAGTTTGGGTGTTATTGAATCTGTCACACATGCGAGGGACTGGACTCAGTTGGCTACTTGGGAGAATGTGGGGGATGGAAATTCTACGCAGATTAATTAGATTGGGAAGATGTTCTAGATTAGATTAGTTGGCCAGAGGTGATTGTGATTTTAGGCAAGGGTCGTTGCTGCTCAAATGATGCGGAGCAAGATGGTGTGGACGACTGGTATCTGGCGCCTCGGACGATTATTGGATTGCCCTGGGAGCATGGGCGTTCAGACGGAAAATCCATATCAATTAGATTTGAAAATGGTCTCTCTGGAATTTGTGGTGACACGTGTGAGCTTCACAGAACGTTTTGAGGGGGCTTCAAGATAATGTGAAGAGTACTCCTTGAAGCAAAAGTGGGAATGTTCAAACTGGGTTATGGAATTGATCGATGTTAAACGAGTTGAGAGTCTTACGAGAACCTAGATGAGTAGTTGAGGAACCTGGGTGCTACTTCAATGTATTTACTCTCTTTTCCGTCGTTCATAGCTCAAGGACCTTAAAGTTAATCTAGAGTCAAGTATGAAAGTTCAAGGAACGAATCTTGCTTCATGGATGAGGTACGCGATAACATTACTACCCTGTCCGACAAAAATATGGAAACAAAAAAATTAAATCAAAATGAAAAATCGAAGATCCGGTACAAGAAGTGCAGTTTCCCGGACCTTATTTTGAGGAAATGAGATTTGATATGTCTCTATCTTTCCTGGTTCTTGAGTTAAAAAGTTTCGGACGGACGGTCATAGCAGATGCAATAGTGCATTTTTTTCTCTTGTTTCTCTATCTGAAGGAAAATGAAAGTTAATTTTTGAATAGGTTTTTAACTACTAGAGGGTTAAGTTTTTTTTCAACTTTCATCATTCATTCAAATACTTTGCTCTGTCCAAAATCGATCCCAACCTTGAAGTCAAGAAATGAATTTAAAAGGTGATCTTTGAAACTAAACTGGTGAAAAGTAAAACTGCGGCTACCTCAGAAATTCACTTTATTTTTTGGTTACACTGCAATTGTATGTAAAACGTGTTCATACCACTGAGAGCTCATGAAAAATTTTGTTCGTTGTAATTGTAAAAGCAACCGAGTGCTTTTCTGTATCCTCCCAAATTGAATATTGTGAACCCAAATACGGTAGGTATAAAAACGATCACTAGAGATGAAGTCAAACTTTCCAGCGCAAATGCAGAGGCTGGAGTATTTGTACTTTGTAGTTAATCCTTTGTCTTTACTCTCACATCCGACCACAACGGCTGAGGGAAAAAATTGTTAGGTTCATCAAAAGTTTCTTGAACTTTCCCGAGCTCGCACAACTAACGCGTTTCGTACTTTACGTAAATAGGGGAGGAAAGTTTGTAGTGGTTGAAAAACATTTCAAGGAAAAGTCGTACAAGAAATTAATTCAACAGAAAATCCGCAGCGCACATCCACAGACACGAACGAGCACGAGCACAAGGCAGCGTGGCGATGATGAAAATGAGTAAGTTCTCACAGCAAAAAGATTAGATGCTGCCATAAAAGTGAAATTGAAATATGATGGCAATTTTAACTTTTTTGTGCGCGCGCGGATCCGGTCTGGCTGTGCGAGTTTTTTCCTCCATTCGGCGAGTGATGAGGAAGCACAGGCATGTTCAACAGTCAGTTGACTCTCCAGTTGACTGTAAAGTCGGAAATGAATGGCGGCTGGTTTGTTGGAGTCGTAAAATGACGCCTTTCTTGTAACCCCACCATAAGGTGTTGAGTGCAAAAAATTATTAAAATTTAAAGGAGCCAGCTTGCACGAGCAGAAGCAATCTGCCTTTACAGCCCTTTGATATGTGTTCTCTGGGATACGAGTTATCAAAAATTTAGCAGCAGACTTGGTAATCAAAGAGTCAATACTCGATACAAAGGAGGAAGTCCCGTACTTTCGAACACTGACGTAAAAATAACAACTACTTGATGTAAAACAACAACTTCGACGACAATAGATTGATGCTGCTCCGTGCCTGCAAAAGTACTCGGAAGGACGGAGGGAGGAGGCAGAAGTCGTTTGAAGACTCCGTACAATGGCAGTCAAAAGTTTGCCTTCCTTGTCTGCCGCTTGTGTATGAATAATGGCAAGGGCGGAGGCATATCAAGCATTCGTTACACAGCATGAGCGTCATCACTTGGTTGGAGAGCGGAAAATTTAAAGTTTTCTCTACGTATTTCGATTCAAGTGGCATCTGATATTCTTCCGATTAGGTCAATATACATAATGGCTCACAACCCTCCTCATCTGGGCTCACGTTGAAGTTTCCGACTGTCGGAATGTAATCTTAATGGCCATGCTTTGGAATTTTGCTTTGAAATCGACTGTTCGGCTAACTTTGGAGTTGTCTCTGTCTCTGATTCTCTTTGAGCACCTTCCGTCATGAAAACTTTGCAGATTCGATGACCAAAATAGAGTCTATTTATCGTGAGTATGGTATCAAAAGAGGAGGCCATAATCCAGGAGGTTGTCTAACCTTAAACCAGCAAGAAAATCATAAAATGTGGTGAATTCATGGAAAAGGAATCCAAAGGAATTTCCTCTGCATTTGATCTGAGCAAATAATTTATTTTTTCTAGTCTAAAAAATATCCGCCCTACCTACTCTGTGAGCCAACTGTGTGAGAGCTCTCAAAAGTCACAAAGGTCAACCCATCGTTAGTAATGAAAATAGGCAGTGCAAATTCAAATTCCCACTCAACAATGCAATCCAATTTAAAATTTTTCATTATGATATTTACCATTTATGATTTATCTCCAACGGTTAGCTTGATGAATTATTCATATTTATTGAACGGGAGTCATCGCAAGAATCCTGAAATTGATGTTCAGTTCGACTCGGGCTGGCTCTCATTATATCGATTCTGCTGACTTGCTATGAGAAAATTGTAGAGCTCTGTTTGAGTTGTGATCTTTATTGTATGCGGCGATACAGAAAGTTTGTTCCGTACAAAACGTGTTCTTATAATTCTCTATTGACGACCAACTTAAAAGTTAAACAGCAATAAAAGGTTGAGACGACCACAGTCGTACAGAAATGAGCAGGGAGGAAGGAAAGTTGTATAAATAATGAGAAAGGGTAAAGTTGAGGGCAGTCAAAGTTGCTTGGCACTTTGCATTCAATCATTAAATTTTTATCCTCACCAACGCTCTGTCTCAGTGCCCGGAATATAGCATTGGTGTCGCCACCACTCGACTCATTGGAATTCAATTAAATTTTATCCTTTGAAAACACACATATAAAACTCAAGATCGTCTACTCTCCGTGCTTATTCATTTATTTTCCGGAATATATTGCTGCAAAAGACCATTGTTCTTGACAATAGCAATGGCCTGGAGCAGCGTCTAATCGTACACTCCGATAATGCAAGCGTTGGCATGAGACATCAGAAATGCATCAGAAATTTAATCTTTGGGTTGCATGCTGAAAAAGCGAAGGAGAGATTGTGCTTGAGAAAGAAATTAAGATGTATCTCACATAGAAGAAAGAGCTTTTAATGGGTTTCTTTGTTCACATTCTTGAGCAGACAACTCACTCATATTAGCAATGCATGTAACCATTTTAGGCTCTTCTTGAGTAGCTCAAAATAAATTTTATTCCAGATTATTCATTTCTGTAAAAACTGAAGGGGTCTCTAGCTTCGTCCCTGGTGGTGGTACGAGTATATTGTAGAACAACTCTTTGTTAGGTTTTACAAGACCACCAATATATTAAATTTTCAGCTCAATCAGAGCAAATAAAATTTTGCTCTCACCCCACCCCCTACGGTGATAGGGACAAACATGTGTTCTATGGTTTGCTAGTTTTCAAATGATGTACATATAACATACAATGGGAACTTTCATAAAACGGGAAAAACCCCCGAGTTACCCCCTAGACAGTTCTCCGGAACCCACCCTCCAGATCATACATGACAATATGCAAAACACAGCAGGTTTCTATGTTTTAAAGTTTCGAAGCCTTTGCGACCCGGATGCAATTATAATAAATACAATTTTGTCTAAATTTGATGAAAATGCACTTAAAACCAAAGACTTTTTTTCTTTCCTACTAGAGGGAATGGAGGCTAATGTTTAGCCTGCACCTTTACAAACAATATCCAACACGATGCAAAAAACCGTTGCTTTCTAACTCTTCTTTTAAGTTTCGGACAGACAGACGGACGGCAAAGCGGCCTCAATGGTGCATTTTATTGCAAAATACTGAAAATGCTCTCCGACCATCAACGTGTGTATAAAAAAATCAAATCTCCATCCCGTCCCCTTAATAAAATCGGTTTGGGAATTATTCAACAGTGTTTTCAAAAGATTTAGCTATTTTCAGGGATTCATTTACATATAAGATTTCAACTAAAAATTTTCAATCGTATATTTTAAGCGAGTACTTAAATTTTTGAACAACGAAAGCTAATTAAATATGCTTATCGATAACCTAAAATGATCTCTGTTGCATGTCAATAAAACTATTTTTACTAAAAAATGTTTTTCTGCAGAGTTTCCCTCACACTTCAAAGAAACATGTGCTCTCCTTTAAGAATTAAGTAGGCTTAGTAACTTCTTGCCTGATAAATTTTTATGGACTCAGTTTGAGTTGCGTTTGAATAAGGGCATGTCTGTTACGCCTAGGATGCAGATAAGGGTGCAAGTGTGGGAAAACAACCCTCAGAGGCAAATAATTACCAGTGTTACTCAGCGACTCAGGGTGCAGCGAAATCGAATGTATGCAATAGCACGCGTGGAAAAATTATCATAATCGAATCATGCAAACAGCGCATTATGCAGAACATGAAACAAAGTCCTCTGATCCAACCATATAGCTGGTGGAGTGTTGGGTGAGGCAGGTCGGTGAACCGATTAACATACAGCGAGAGCGGATTGAAACGCGCTTTGCGAAACCACTACTGATAAGCATGCACTATGCGTCATTGGAGTGGTCCGCGTGACATCTGACAGAGTGGCGTTCGAGTATTCCTGGTGCCGGTTCGGAGGCCTAACCCATAAGAGTGTGACTTTTTGGTTCGAAAATTTTCCCAAAAAGTTGTTTGGGGTCTGAACTCTAATTTTAATAACTAATTTTTGTTTGGACCAACAGTTTTCCCGCAAAGGGGGAGTCCTTATGTAGGGTTACAATCTAGTATCGCAATAAATTGATAGAGCTGAGTCTGCAAATTCACCGTCGCTCCTACGAAATCCTTGTTTATTTATTTAATTTGATGGCCACGATTATCGCTAGTATACGAATTCAATGTAACCTGCTTTGTAGCGACTCAAAAGTGGCATTGGGTGAGCGCGAAACAATAACACTATTCATAAATTCACTTTTTATCTTATTATTTAGTGTTTACTGAATTCGTTTTCACAACAGTCAAATGCATTTGAGCCTGCTGGTGCCATCGCTTGGCACGGCAGAGCTAACCTTCAGTGGAGCCCACAAGCGAATGCGACCATGTATCTTCTGCGTATTATGAATCTGAAAAGCTTTGTGCAAATCCCATAACGTGTAAGGGGGCTGTATGGCCTCGCGACTCAGTTCCAATGTCAACCGATGACCATGTGTTCAAAAAATATTTCCTAAAGGTTTTGGCCTCGTATATTTGAAATTTAAGGGCAACAAAGTCACGATAGCTTTAAAGTTTACCCTAAAATGTAAAATGACCTCAATTAACTAACCAATAGCTGTGAAATTTCCAATGGCATCTAATCTTCGCAGCTTTTTGTTCAAGACTTAATTTGTTTCTATAAAGGTGCTTTTAGTACAACCATTAGTTCTGGTCTTTATTTAAAATAAGTTCTTTGTGATTATTTCACAAATTCTTTAAATATTTTATTTTTTCAATTCGTTCAAAGATAAATTTTTTCTTGCACTTTGGTTCAATTGTTTTAGGCAATAACGATATTGGATATTATTGGGTCCAAATGTAGTCGAGATAGTTCCCCAAATTAAATCGTGCGGCTACCATACCATCCCAACACCTCAACAACATGATATAAACATTATTTTGTGCACTGGTTGTTTGTACAGCTCTGTGCATCACCGCAAGCAGCCACGAGGATACACATAAGCCAGCACGCCATGTGGAACAACCGTGCGGAACAAAATGCAGATACCTCGACGAGCGAGCGGCATCTTTTACAAAAGTGGAGCCCAGTCTGTATGCGGATCGTGAGAATGGAAACGCGAACTCGAACGATGCTAGAAAACCGATATGATAAGCATTTTATTACCATGCCGCAGTAAATTTGCGTATTATGCGAATGAATTTAGAATGAATATGTCGACCGGGTGAGTGGATCTGCTGGCACAATGACTTCAGTGGGATAGCACACTCACTTACATATTGAGCCGACGACACGAGAGCCTCCTATGATTTACTCCATGGAAAGTGGCTTGACGCTGCTCCCGCATATCTCAACCTTAGGGATACATTGTTTGGGAGGTGTAGGAGAGAGGAAACCAATGCAGAAAGCCCAGGTAGAAGGATAACACATTTCTATGCGAACATAATCAAGTTTTCAACAGAATTTCAAAGACTTTCTGAAATTCATTGTAAGAACCAGTATCAAAAATAGCCAGTTTGGAAAAATCACAATCAGCTCTGAAACCTAAAACCTCAAAAATCTGTGACATGGAAATAAAGTGTAGGGTAGGAGGGGTCCCAAAACGGCTCTTTATTCATTTTAGGAAGTAGGAAATTTGATTGTTTTCGTTTCGTTCTTTTAATTTTGCATACAATATTTTTGTTATAGTTTTTTGTAATTTAAAACGAAATTTAAAAGGTCAAAGTGCACATAGGGAGAGACCGTTTCGTACCCCCTTTTATTTAGAAGTGTATTAAGAGAAACTTAAATGGCGTAATGTGTACAAAGCGATGTTTAGAAGCCATTTAACATGCTTTTTAGGTCATATTTTTTTCTTTTAGACTTTTCATATGTTAGAGGTAATTTTTGTACGAAGCAGTTTTTCAAGACTAACATAATCGTAGGGCTCTTCAATAGCTTCCAAACTTCCAATCTGACTTTGCCACATGTGCCCCAAGATACGTCCCAATCTTCGTATCTATTACTGTAACTAGACTCTAGAGGTGTATCAAGGATTTGTTTTTTTATGTGGAAATAGGATTTTTAAGAAAATTCAACATAAGCTATTGCCCTTCTAGAAGCATATTCTACAGAAAGCACCAACAGTGCATTCATAAAGAATATGGTTGACGTTTTGGATCAAAGCATAAATGTACAAAGGCGGATGAAAACAAAAAGGAACGGGTTTCAAGCTCAGGAACGAGCAAACAGAGTAGATTTGGGTAAGTGCAAAGCAATAAAGATACCGTACAGTTGTTTGCTTGTTTTGGTAAATTTTCTGTGAATTGTCTCACTGAAATTGAAAATGTTTCCATGTGACGTTGGCATGTGGTTGCTCTTCTGCACTCGTCCTATGGACCGAGAGTTTTTGTGATACGGTTCCGAGGACTTGCTCTGGCTTGTTCATAAAGGGTTCACCCGGAACTGCTTCGTGCGAGAGTCCGAGCCAGAAACGGTTTCGACAAAGTTTAGTTCTGCTCGTTTTCTGGTCGGTAAAATTACCTGAAAACACCTGAGTTCCAGCTCCTGTGTCTGATTCCACTGACCTGGATATAATGTGGCATCGATTATACACGCCATCACCAACAAAGACCAATGGATGGCATGCAGCGACTTGCGTTCTCTCTTTCGCAAACAAGGGGATAATGTATTGGGCCTTAGTGTGCACTCAATCCAAGGGAGCCTGGAGCCTTGTTGAATTTCTCATCGTTGCTTGCTCTTCACAAACAGAACTCATTCGAGTCCCGTGTTTGATTGGAATCAATTGACTTAATATAGGAATCGCAGTCGGAGGAAGCGAGGCAGCCGAAGAGTGGAAATAGTTTTAATTTTAGCTTGCAAAAATTCAAATTTTGTTTTCTTTGGTAGAGTGGAATTTTTCAGTCTTTATTGATTCATTTTGTTTTGTATGAAAAAATCACAAACATAGAGACTTATCTCTTGTCAAGTTTATTGAAGAAATATCTTTACTGACGGTGCGTAAAATGCTTCAGTGATTACTTTCAGTAGGGTTAGAAGTGACTGCTAAGTAAAAGGCTTCTTGAAATTGTGCTCTTAAAGATTCAAAATTTGTTGTTGAATAAACCTAAAAGAACTGTGAAGTTGGGAAAAAACATGAAAATTGTTTCTATTCCCGAAATGGGACAAAAATTGTTTTTACCAATACCAATGGTTATTCAAACAACCTAATAGGATTTCTGGATCCAATTTTGATTTCTTTTTAGCAATATTAAGTATAAATTTTCAAAAAACACCCTATTTTCTCTTCAGCCCTAGAAACAGCACTAGGCAGCAAAAGACGAAATATTTTCTCGTTTACAGGAAATCCAAGATTAATGGAGATAAAAACGCCCATCATGACAGGTTAAAAGTAAAATGAGCCAGTCAAAACTGCGAAAGCGATAAGAGCGTAGGAATCGGTCTCACATTACGAATGATTATGGCTCCTTTATCTACTCACCTCGTCACAAGTTCCGAAATGGGAGAAAAATGATATTGTCACTGACATAAATTGTTTGCTCGAAAATATGTTCCTGTCATATCGCACCTTCCGTCTTTTGTGTCACGACTCTCTCCGAGGCCGAATGGATTTTTTGCCCATTCGGAGATTTCAATGTTCTAGCGCGACGACAGCGAAAAATATGCTGCGCCTTCGTTTCCCTGCGCGCCTTGTAACCCTAAACTTAACAAGATGCAAAATACTTCACGTAAAATGTCATGTCAATCACTTTTCCAGTACGAAGGAGAATTGCAATTTCTCATGAAGCCGAGGAGCGAGCGTAGTGCGGTGTCTTGAGAGGTGTTTCTGAGTGCTGCTCTGCCTTAAAGCAATAAACGGAAGGAAAGAAAGAAAATGACGAAATATGTGATGGTGCGGCGTGATGAGGGGAGGCGGCAAGTGTGTAGAGCTGCTGGTAATATTTGTCAAATTATCTTGCATTCACATCCACCTGGCTCTGAATCTGATGCAGCCAGCAGCACCATACCTAGATAAGGTGCCTCAGAGTATGTCGAGATACTCGGGATTCTTGTTCACAAAATTGTCATTTCAATTTCTCCGCACATATGATGAATTCTCTCATCATTTGCAGGGATTTGAAAACTTTACCTGAGCCACACAGTCTACAGCTTCCCACAGCTTATCATCTACGCAACCCTCAACCATCGGAAAAGCACTTCTCGGGTCCGTCCCAGATAAATATATTCACATTTTATTCGACTTTTTATTTTGCGCAGGCCTACGAGGATGTGAGTGCAATTTATTCAACCATAAAACTGGTGCTGCTGTGTGGAAAATCATTGCAATTTGAGATAAATTGCAGACGTGCAGGTGATCAACATCTATCGCTTTACGCCCATCAAACTGTGAATAGAGATGCTGAACGAGTTGTGATACGTGAAGTAGATACTCCGAATGAGCAACAGAAAGGTATACAAAGAGAGCAGCTCTATCGACCTTGATACCGACCTCCATGCTACCTTGCACGGGTTTTGAAAACTCGATACGCGGGCTCTTCAGCTGTTCTGGTTCTCCATTCCAGCCATATAACCTCATTGCACAAAATGTACGGGTGCAATATTGTTCAATAATTGATAAAAACTACTAGGTGGCTAAAAAAATCTCATTGCATCAACTTTCAGCGAGCCTCTTGTCAAAAGTGGAAATTGAAAAAAAGAGCACGAAAAATCGGTGATTAAGCTTATGGGTGCATTTCAAAATGATGCGAACTAACTGCACTCTATACTTACGATATCAGCCCTTCTCAACATTTTGAAAATTTACCCATTGGCTTTATCACCTATTTTGCTTGATTTGATTTGATTTGATTTAACTTAATAAATACAAATTGATTTATTTTTCAGTCATAGTTAAGGATCTCCAAGATTTTAGGTCTACATGGTAGGGATCACATGTGGTGGCACGCTTGCTAGATGTTGCACAGACTACAACACACTTAAATTTCAGCTCAATCGGATGTAATATAAGGAGTCTTCATACAAACGTAAAACACCCCCCATTCCCCCCAAGAGGGGATGGGGGTCTGAAATAGTTAGCCCGCACCTCTACAGACCATGTTCGACACAAAAAAACCGCAGCTCTCGAGCTCTTCTGGTTCTTTCGTTATAATGTTTCAGATAGACAGACAAACGAATGGCGTAGTAAAATCTATTTCGATGACAAAAAGAAGGATTCCGGCTCCGGAACTTTATTGTGGGCTATCTATAAACCTTCCAAGAGTGATTTAAAAATTAAACAGTCGAAATTAACATTGAACTTCATTATTTTTTAATCCCATTTTTAACACAGTTAACCCATTAAAAGTTGATGGCTCGATGCAAAGAAGTTTTCATAAAAACTTAGAGGTATAGAAATATCATATTATCTATATAATGTTGTAAAAATCTAAATCGTCCATTCTCGCTAAAACTCGCAGATTGGAAATTTTAAACTGCTCTTAAGGTTGCCATCACACTACAGAAAATTACCCGATTTTTGATGAAATTAGTTGCCCTGATTCTGATTATTTGCTCTGGGCAAAAATTGCCGCAATTTTGCGGCCACTGGAATTGCCTGAAATTGCCCAAATCGTGGCAATTTAAATTGCCTAGTGTGATGTTAACGTTAGGAGGCCAAAAGTTACTTTTTCAAAACAACCAAAGTTCGAAGCATTTAGAACTGTTACCATTAGCTGAGGTTTCTAGCGTTTGGTCATATATTTTAATAACTAAGCAGAAAAAAATTGAAAAACTGATAAAAAGCAAAATGTGCGTGTGTAACGCTTTTTCTTTACTAAATTTCTCCGCAACCTTAAACCCAAAACCAAAGGATTTAGTATTTTTGGAAGGGAAATTTAGTCAGCTTTCTATCGTGGTTTTCTTTAGTTTCCTTGTATTATCTATTAGAAATATGATTAGACTTTGCGTGCACTCAAGTCAAGATGCTATGACAAAAAATGTGCGTACGTAACGCTCACTCATTCTCAATTTTCGCAAGGAAGATGAGTAATGAAAAACTCAAACCGGTGTTATTGTAGTACCTCTTAAAACAGCTGACAGTTCAAGCCCAAATTGGCTGTTGTAGGTTTAGCTCCCCAAGAATTAGAAAACCTCAAAGGGCACATTTGATGGTTCGTCACGCTGAGAATGACGAAATGAGTTTTTATGACTTAAAACATGAAATTTTAGGTTATGGTCTCACAAGTTTTGTTAAGTTTCCAGTGAAGTTCTCACTACTCTCAACTCTTTTGAAAAATTTCTTTCTTTTTGGCCAATAAACTTTCATTGCTTGAAGTTTTTGACTACTTAGCAGATTGAAAAAAAACTCGACGATTGCTCAGTCATGCCAAGATTCAGTGTAAGTTTACATTTCTTTGGCTATTTTGGAAGCTTAATTTTAAAAATTCTTGCCTAATGAGCTACCTTATCTATTTCCAATGTCATCTGCGGTATGTGCCCAAATTAGAGCGGGTAGCAGTCAAAAAAGGGAAAAATTATGTAACATTGGGGTTTTAGTTACGGAGATTAAGGTCGTATAAAGTTAAAATGGCACACAAAGAGCTGTGCAGCGCTGCTGAAAGTAGATTAAATCAGGTCTCATGACTACGTTTCATTATACAAAGCAAGTATTAAAATTACTATAATTTCAGTTTCATCTTATATTTTTCATTTTCACATAGCTTCATATGTATGATGTAGACTTCGGTGTGGAAAAAGGGAAGTGCTTGGAACCATGCACCCTATGAAATGTGCACGAAAATGAAAATTTAATCATAAGTATGTGTGTAACGAAGGCTTACTATCGAGCTATTGTGTAGCTCACACGAATTACAAACTGGGGAAAATAATCTTAAAAATGATTTTTTCAGAAAAACGGTTGGTTAATTTTGAATACCTGGAAGTTTTTTTTTAAACTAAGACTAGGGCGTTCTACCATCACAGTAAATAACGATGGAAACCCGCTTTAGGCAGCACGTAACGAGCTACAATTCTCAGTTATGACAGGGGAAACGAAAAACTCGAGCTCTTTTTCCTTTCCTTTTCCCAGCTACTTCTTTGTGGCTTCCCCTCATTGCGTTATTCCATCCAGCGAGTACCAAAGGCACCAAAGCTTTGAAAGCAACATGCTGCGTCAAATGGAAAACAAGGAACCAAACTTTTTACAACTTCATTAAAACTTTGCCTATTTTTGCACGCAGCGCAATGCAAAAATATTTGTGTCATTTTGATTGTCTGCTTGCCACCGTTTGCATCATCCTCCGTCCGCTACGCCGCGGTAAAAGCCTGTGCATTATGTTATTTATATGTTTAAGCATCGAGCAGGACCTATATATCAAACTGGTGTCAAATCGTGCACTTCTACGTGAAACGAGAGACGGGCAAAAAAACAAAAATATGCGTTCATTTCCTCCTCGTGAAAATCGTGAATAAATTTTATGATGATATTTTTGGCAATGTCGATTTTCAACTTTCGATTTGCAACAACGAATCGATTCCGACAATATGGATCACATTTTAGAAGCAATAAACCTTGACATTTGTAAATTGTTTATTTCAGGCACGACTTCAAATATTCACCGTTTCTGTTGGTTAAATTTACTACGTCATGGATTTAGATTTCATCAAAAATAATGTATGTATGTAAATATTAAATATTTATGCAGTTAAACAACTCTTTATAGCTTCTTCTCGGATTTAATACCCATGTGCAAAAGTCCAACATCGGTCTAGATAAATTTTAACTTGGCGTAGAACTGAGAGTCTGAAAGTTAATGATACTTGGTTATTAGTTTTATTAATTTTTTTCTGATTATATTATACGAATATGAATGTCTTACACCAATTCATCTATATTATTTTCTACATTCGAATGCTTTGACAAATTCAAGGAACTGGAGAACAGGAGCTTGAGGGCCCAACCCTACAAATCAACTGGGAGGAACAAGTAATCTAAAAGCCTAATAGCTCCTTAGAAGAAGTTGATAACGTTGCGTATTAGTTATAAGCGCAAGAAGTTGTACACGTTGAGAAACTGAACAGATTCGAGGGGCCAGTGAAAACTCAAGAAATGTCAATTTATAAACGTAAAAATCAAATTAAAGATAAGAAAAACAATTAGGTGAATCTTTTTAAAAATTCAATTCCAAAACAAATCTTTTATGCTTGCGTTTTCTAAATGTGTAGAAGGGTTGATGCCTGATAACTTAATTATATTTTAGAATGCCAGCCCTTAATCACATTTTGAAAATGTGCTATAAAGCTTTTCTTTTTCTTATTTAATTTTTATTTCCTCACAAAACGTAATAATAGCGTATTCATGCTTTTTCAGTCTTAAATAATCCCATAGCGTTACTTAGAGCCACCCCTTAGTAATTTTGCCAAGCTCTCTCATTTGAAAGGATCCAAATATGACGTAAGTTTATTATTTGCAAGATTCAAACTCAAAAGAAACCACAGGCCACATTCCGATGCAGCTGATGAGGGTGGCTTTGACAGCAGACAAACACATCCCCCCAATAAAGTTCACATATCATAAGCGTCGCACACTTGTGATCCGGATCTCCCACTTCCTTCGCTTTCATGAGCCCACTAGCATGTGTCGTGCGTACGTCCATAAAACAGAAGCAAGGCGGGCGTTCAACCATTCAGTTTTATGCGTGCAAATATGGTACGATGACTCCGATGTGATTCCGGGCGAGGCAAGTGAGCTCGGAGTGCGGGACCACGGCGCATACAAGTACTTTATTATCCTTCAAGAGTCGCTAACGTTGTTCTCTCCACCCACCCGTCCTCTCGAAACCGTCGGGCCTGCTGATTTTACCCTTCCGCGAAATGTTTGGCTACATGTAACGTGTAAACATGAGAAAATTGGTGGAAACGACAAAAGGTCCAGGCTTCCAAATAACGAAAGCAAATCTGGGCAAACTTAACCAGCGAGTAGAGCGGGGGTGGAGGAAGTGTGTGACCGAAATAAAAATTACAAGTGCAGGAATTGTGTGGGTGAACTGGCATAACGTTCACAATAAACGTTGGGCAACAAATTGAATAAATATTTACCGTTCAAACACATGGACTCATCACCACTTTATGGACATAATTTTAATCTGTTTTCGTACTCTCGGCTTCGCTTTTAGTCCCCCTCCTGCATCAAAATGAGCGAATGGAAGTCACTTCTGCAGAACTTGTTTTCAAAACATGTTGAGTAGCTACCTCCGGATTGCCGTACAACTGCTTTCAAATCGATGTTCTGTCCAATAAGATGTAACTTGAATATTATCTAAAAATTTAGCAAATTGAAAATTTCCAGGTACTTTAAAATGGCTTGTAAGTGTTCACATTTTCTTTTAAAAATTTTCAAAACCATTGTATTTTTACTCAATTTAAATGTTTTGACCCCCTTCTCCGCATAAGATTATGCTGACTTGAAAAGTTCTTGAATGAGAAAAACATGTTTAAAGCTCAGTCGGGGACGAACGCATTTGAGTGCATTTTCAATTCGACTTTGTTGCAAAAGTTGGGTAGAAGTGAAAATATTTTGTCCAAAATTCCGTCACTGCAGACACTTATTGGACCCCTGACTTTGATCCCACAGGTCATAGAGCCTTAATGCAGGACGATATTTAGCTAAATTTAATGTCATCTAACATTTGCCCAAGTTTAAGCTCAATTGGAGTTAAAAAATTTTCGCCTCATACTAACTTTGGGAGGCCTTAGTTCCTCACCCTTAGGTCATAGAGACTTACTGTTGAACTATTTTTTGCTGGATTTAATGCCATCTAACAGTTTCCAAAGTTTCAGCTCAATCGGTTGAATTTGAAATTTTGCCCTTCAGTTCGCCAGGGGAAGTCTTGGTAAGCCACTTCTTGACCCCAAGAGTCCGTTATTTTACATTTTTGGGACCATAACCCAAAACAAAAGTTGCTTATTTTGTCATTTTACATGACTGTTCTGAATTTCAGCTCAATCGGAGCAACTAAATTTTTCCCCCCTTCGGAGGCCTCTCACCCCACCCCCTTAAGTGATAGGGTCATACATGTGTTCTATGATTTGCTAGATTTGACGTGATGTATAACACATTCAAAATTCAGCTCAATCAGACGAAGTATATGGAACTTTCATACAACGGGAAAACCCCCTTAATTACCCCCAGGCAGTTTTTCGGAAAAACCAAATCCTTTCGCCCACCCTCCAAACCATACATGACAACATCCAAAAAAGTGTAGTTTCGGAGCCTTTGCGACTTGGACGGACGAACACATAAGTGAATTTTTTTCAAAATTGATGAAAATGCACTAAAAATTGTAGACTTAAGTCAGAAAGCTTGTTAAGGTATTTTGGAAAAATAAAAGTTTGTGATTTTCAAACAAATTATTTCGAAAATAAATAATTGAGCTTTCTATTTAAATTTTTTCGGAACTGTAAAATAAGGTCAATTTGCTTTCCTAAATCAAAATCAGTTAAAATCAACGACTTTGTATATCTATTAAACTGATTTTTTAGTGCATTTTCATCAATTTTGAAAAAAATGCACTTATGTGTCCGATATGTCCGTCTGTCCGTCTGTCCGTCTGTCCGTCCGTCTGAGTCGCAAAGGCTCCGAAACTACAAGAGCTAGAGACTTGCGGTTTTTTGCATAATGTCAGGTATGGTCTGGAGGGTGGACGAATTGTTTTAGTTTTTTCGAAAAACTGCCTGGGAGGTAGTTAAGGGGGTTTTCCCGTTGTATGAAAGTTCCATATACTTCGTCCGATTGAGCTGAATTTTGGATATGTTATACATCACGTCAAATCTAGCAAACCATAGAACACATGTATGACCCTATCACTTAAGGGGGTGGGGTGAGAGGCCTCCGAAGGGGGGAAAAATTTAGTTGCTTCGATTGAGCTGAAATTCAGAATGGTCATGTAAAATGACAAAATAAGCAACTTTTGTTTCGGGTCATGGTCTCAAAAATGTAAAACAACGGACTCTGGGGGTCAATAAGTGGCCACCCAAGACTTCCCCTTGGCGAACAGTAGGGCAAAATTTCAATTTCAACCGATCGAGCTGAAACTTTGGCAACTGTTAGATGGCATTAAATCCAGCAAAAAACAGTTCTACAGTAAGTCTCTATGACCTAAGGGGGAGGAGCTGTGAGCTCCCAAAATTTGTATGAGGCGACAATTTTGAAACTCCAATTGAAATGAAACTTGGGCAAATGTTAGATGACATTAAATTAAACTAAATATCCTCCTGCATTAAGACCTTATGACCTGTGGAATCAAAGTCAGGGGTCCAATAAGTTTCTGCAGTGACGGAATTGGGAATAAAATATTTTCACTTCGACCCAACTTTTGCAACAAAGCGAATTGAAAATGCACTCAAATGCGTTCGTCCCCGACTAAGCTTTAAACATGTTTTTAAGTTTTGGTCAAATGATCTGGCTATTATTTACTGCTTTGGTTCGAAAATAATGTAAAATAATGACTCTCTAAATAACCTTTTAGGTTGTAGCACACAAGTAAAATGCGAAAATTTGTAAACCTAGCCTAAAGTCAAATAAAAATAAAAATTACAATTTGATCTAGTCTCGACAATGAAATGCGGTAGGACACCAGAACATGATCTTGCTGAACACCCGACAGAATTGACAAATGATGTTGCTCGATTTAAAAAAATATATATATATTCTATATATTGGGGCAGTTTTTTCTGTCTGCCAGTCTAAAACTTTATGACTCAATAACCAAAGAAGCTAGAGAAGTACAGTCTTTTGAATTGTTATAGGCATCATAGGAAATTGTATTTTTGAGAGCCCTAAAACCCAGAAATTCACCTTATACACAAAACTCAACGTTTAATTTTGTTGTTGGTAGAAGCTGGGAGAGAGTTTCACACGCCAGTATGGTTTATCCAACCTTAGATGGGTGATTGAGCAATTAGCTTTGTGGTTTCTCCACTCAAATTTTGTCAATCACAGTCTCTCCAATTAGTGAAATCCCACCTCTGGCAGACCCTGGCCCGAATTCGCTGCAGGCAGCAATAACCATCAAATTTCCCAAATGGGACGCTATCAATACATATCATAAACAATATTGCACAATATTTCATTAGTACACGCGACCGGCAGTCATTATCGCAACATGACTTTTTCCCCGTATTCGTCCAGCTCCACATCAAGCATCCGCTCCCCCGCTTCTGATGCTAGCTGCGGCGCCGATCATCAACACAATACATATTTGTTCAGATTTATCCGAATCATGTGCCATTACAGCCATCATTAAAATAATTGACAATGTCTTTGCCGTTCTGCTGACCAAGTTCTGGTGGTTTGGGAGCCGAATGGCGAAAACGGAGAGAGAGAGAGAGGGTAGAAAGCGGGCAGCCCACGACCCACGCCAAATGGTGTCCGTACAACTACCGAAAAGATTTTTAATGGTCGTCAACGGCTGTAACGTGTGTTCGTCATCATATCGTATGATTGATTACTGGTTTGGTTAACATCGTGCACGTTTTCCTTTTCCCTCCCAGGGGTGGCGTCGTTGCAAGTCCTTGGGCTTTAAAACCTTTCAATCTGACACGCTAGAAGTTACGTCTCTGTCCGTTTCTCGGTATCTGAAAATTTGTAAAATAAACGCCGCTTCCCAGATTGTGTGTACATAGTGACAATACGTCGGTCCGCCGGAAAATTATCGCAGGACGGGAGGAGGGAAGACTTGAGAGTTATAAATAAGCAACATACGGTGTGCAGGAAGCACAAGTTGGGTCCAACAACACTGTAGTACCGCATCGCTAGCGATGGATGGGAGAATTGGATACGTCAAAGTGAGAGGAGCTGAAGCGTGCGGGTGTTTACCTTTGTCAAATTTTTTTAATCAATAAAAGTGATTGGCCTTGAGAAGCAATCTCGGTGATTTAGTGTGCTGGTCGTGTTGGATTTATTTTAATATCGAACCGGCTTGCTCTGCTTCTTGAAAAAGTTAAAGAATTTTTTTTTCATATTTTAGGAGTGGTATGTGTGTTTTTCTGCTTGACCTGCCAAGCCTATTTTTTGAATTTTAAAAAAATTTCTTTGGAAAAATTTATAAAATCTAAGTTTTTAAATCACATAATTGTTTTCTTGACCCGTTACAGCCCTTTGAAATTAATAAACATGATATTAGTCTTAAAGAATCTCAATAAACAAAACTACTGCTTAAAAATATTCCAGTAGGAGGGAACCTTAATTCTTTAGCTCCTTTAGTAATTTTAGTTCATCGAGTTTCGCTAAAACCAAAGTTAAGAGGGTTTTTATTTCAAGCAATTACATGGATATCGAATATTTGACGAAGGGTTTGATAATAAAGCACTGCCGATAATGTTAACTTTGTAACTCTGCTTGAAAATTTTTTCCTCAACAAAATGCAGCCTTAGCATGGTAAAATGTTCATATCAGCTGCTCCTTGGCAAAAACGAGGAAGATGGTGGGAAGTTTATGGCAAAGATGAAGGAAAATCCCTGAAAATTATGTTCCATGGCAAAAGTCACACATTGAAGCCAGCTAATCCAATTTATATGAAATACGCCTGTTTGACAAAGAATCAATTACATTGGAACATGCAAGAGCAAGTGTCTAAATCCCGTGCAGATTTAATGGAAATGGATAAAATGGGGAAAAAGCGACACCAGAGAGAACGGGCAGAGCTTCGGCTATTCTTCGTCCGTCTTCTTGCCAGCTCCATACACTCTAAATAAAAGATAAGAATCTAAAAAGCACACTTTGCATAATACATTTTCGTTTCCAGCATCACATGTGAACGTAAAGCTCCTCACTGCATCTCTGGCTAACTTGCCGGCAGCTCAGAAGCAAGGGTAAACAAAGCGGGGACTGCATGCTGTCGGAGAGCAGGCTCATGACTACATTATGGATCAGTCTCGTCGTACCGTACACTCACTCCTGTTGTTCCTCGCTGTTGCCATCACCGCCACATGATTTTGAATGTCTTCTATAATTCATATAGCTCAAGAAGCCAGGGATACCATAAACACGAAGTGGCAGGTCTTATGTACATGTAAGGAGGAAGGATATCTCTGCACTGAGTGAGCTATAGGCAATCATGAATCCTCTTCTTTTTATAGTTTCTCTTGAAAACACGGGCTCCTCGTCTCGTCATGGTTGGCGTACAAACAAGGGAGCTCAAAGAACAAGGTACAGAGAAGAGGGCTCGCTTTGGTGGTTGGCCAAGAAAAAATATCAGACATTTGGAGAGTTCAGTCGCTGGAACGAACGGGAAGGAAAGCGTGTACCCGCACATAGTACGTAAGATATTTATCGCCCGTTTCTGCTACATAATTTTACAATGTATGCATTGCACGCCTGTTCTAACCCTCGGCTAATGACACGTCATAAAATTCATAAATGTCCTACGAGATCTGACTTTTTGCATAATTTGTGGATTAAACGAGTGCCGGAGCAACTTTTGGCCCAGTTTCCGAATTCAGTTTACTAAGGCATGTGCAAACTTTGCCGGCCCCCACCTCTAGCAGTTTCTGGCGAGCTTGACGAATACTAATTTGGGTCCTAATCACGGCTTTTGTTCGTCTGGACGTGTTTTCAGAGGCTTAGTTTGGCTGGGAACAACAAGACATCTTATTTTGGGGCTTTGAACCCCTCCCTTTGAATCAACATCCATTTATTTCTAAAACTATGATATTTGATGGACTTTCAAAGCCTGAAAAAGTGATTTATATAATTAATAGCTGAATTTAGATTCAACCCTTCGAAAGACAAAGAGAATCTAATTATATTTTGCCTTGGTTAGGACTAGGTCGAAATAACATCTAAATATCGGGAGTAAATCAAAATTCTGAGCCTAAAAAGTGGTCGTGAAACCTCCCAAAAGCTAATCGAAACTTCAGTAACATACAATTAATGAGCTTCTTGTGGTTTTGTCATGGCTATAAGCTGTTTTAGATGGTTAGATCTCTGGATATGGGGCCACTGAGTGTCTTATTACTTCAACTTGAGTGAACTCTTTGATTATACACCCACATCACATTGAATAATCCTTGTAAATTAGTTCTCAATGAGAACCACAGAAACGCAACTCCTTGGCCCATTAGTAATCTCCCAATTATCAAGTCAATCCTCTCATAAGCTTGCTCACTGAACCTCTTGAGGCTCAAACACCAAACTGTTTGTCGGATGAAAGTACATGCTGTTTGCAGTAAGTTGAAAATTTAATCGTTTACTAAGCAATATGGGAGAAATGAAATATTCAAATTCAATTAAATCCATCTCTAAGTCACTACCATGGTTTTCAGCTCTGCATAGCTAAATTCTGATCACTCTGATTTGTCTTGTGTGAAAGCACACTGTAAGCACTTTGCATGCTCACATCCTTAGCTGTACCCTCTCTCGAATCTGTACGGTACCCAATCTTTAGGCAAAGCCTACACGTGTTATACTTGCGTGCTCATGTAGCTGCCAAACGGTACTTTAGATGCTGTTCAACTCGTCCATGTAATCTACAACAAATTTGACTATCATCATCCATAGTCATCTCCTTTCTTTGCTTGCAATAAGGCTGGTGTCGCTAAACAGTCTGGCAGATAAGTTGAGAGGCTAAACTCAGCTTCTTGAAAAAAGTCCCCTGCAAAAATGAATTCCCTTTTGAAACTAGGGTCACAATAGGTTCTTAGGAACTTTCGTGATCCTTTGCCCCACCCTCGAGTTTATTTTTCAAATTGAGGTTACGACAAAAAACCCAAAAAAATACTGAAGACACACTTGTTTAACGATCTTTTTTTCGATAATATAAATTTTAATTTTTATACCTTTTAATCATAATTATTTTGAACGTGGTATTCAAAGTAAATTCTACTCCCAAAAGTTGCCTCTATATCAGGGTTAAGGACCCAACTTTGTTTGCAACAAAAACTAATAATAAAGTAATTCTTATATTACCCAGACGAAAATTTTAAAGAGAGCTCCTCACTGGCTTTTTATGCCTCCTTCCTGATAGCTCCGTAGTTCTTTTGAGTCTCTTGATTTTTCTATTCAAATGTCACTAAAAACATTCTAGATGGTGCGCTTAAAAATATCGTTGCCACGTAAACTGAAGAAATCAACCCAATCCCTGAGATGAGAGACCTAAGTAAAGCCTAAATAACTCCTAAAATTCAAAATATGCACGGTTCTCCCATGCTAAATATTTTTGGCGCTTCGTACATACAACAATCTTCATTCTTCAAGAATAAAAATTATATTTTCAATATATTAAGAAGCTATTGTGGGAACAGTCTGAAACAAGGCATTTAATATTCTTCTTTGCATTGTTGTGTATGTAGTAATATTTTCTAATATTAAGCACATATTTTTCAAAAATGTCTTTCTTTTGAGGCTTGTAGCTCCGAATCTAATGGGCACATAAGCCTAATTTAGGTAACAATCGACTAGAAAAAGGCAAGAGATTCACTTTTGAAAAAAGGTTTAGCTTCTTCGGCTCCTCCGCCGTGTTTAGAAACTTGGAGGAGCCATTAGGAGCTGAAAAGCGTTAAAAAGCCAAGGAGGAGTCATGTGAACAACTGAGATAGAGCAGTCTTTAAAAGGACCCTGCGCCGGAATGTAGAGGCTACATGGTCACACTTTATGTACTCATTCCGTTACAATGAGGGTGGGCCAGCATAACGGTAGTTAAGGCAGGGAAAATTCAGATTTGGTAGAGCTATCAAAAAGTCTAAATTTTTAAAAATAACTTTTAAGCAGTCAAATTGTATTTTGAAAAGCCATCTAGCACCGGTCCAGAATCTTGTGAGCCACCGGGTACGGCCAAGAACTTTGCATGTGGCTCCGGCATGTGGGCACGTCACACATGTGTTCGTGTGTTAACATCTAGAGAAATGCAAATTTAATTTTCCAATTTAAGGATTATTATTATTTTAATGGTTCACGTCAGTTAGAAACTACTGCTCCTTCATGGTTGCTGACGGTAGTCTGCATCTCCTCTTCTTTCATCCAGCTCATGTGAACATACAAAGTAAATATTTAATTTTTACCGAATAATTATATTTTCTGCTGGTGCTCGCAGTGATGATGTTGTGCATCCTTCCTCTGCGGCACCAGCATATGCAATGCTTATTGGATCAGGCTGAATTAAAAATCACTACTGTTAATTTTAATAAACTGATTATTCAAATTACATCCGCCCGTCCGTGCACGACCGACCGTCCCCTCCCATCCCGTCCATTAACTGCGAGCGATGAGATGCCTGTCCTAGATACCCCGCCCCGACGGTGGAATTTAATTTAAAAGTAAAACGCAGGTTCGCTGTGCTTTCCACTTGATTAAAATCAATCCAATGAAACATTAAGCGAATCGGATATTATAGATATTAAGGTACGCGTGTGTTTTCTAGTTCAGTTGAGTGTGTAATGTAGGTACCATCCGGCCCCACTATGCGAGTCACGGGAGAGAATGTAAGTCATCTCCGTCAGCATCTCTGTGAGCGAAAACGGGAACGTAGGGCACTGTGTAGGGTCGCCTGCGACTAATTCGGTGCATTCGGGTGCACTGTCCCGCATTTTCGCACCGAATCCGACAGGAAATGGACCCTCCTCGGGAAGGTGAAATTCCTTCGCTAGTCTCTCGCGACCCGCTCGTAGGTTTCCGTGTAGCCGAGAGCTCGCGCATGCCCACACCAGCCGATCCGAATGCAATCTCTGGCAGCTTTCGCTCATAGCAGGTCGGAGATGGGCTTCATTAGCATTCCAGTCAGCTAAATGTGAGGATTACCGATGGAGGAAAACTGCGACCCATGGGATTTATTGGCAATCAGTCAACAAATGACACTTTGTATGAGGCATACATGATTTGAATGCTCCTTGCTGGCGTCAATTGGGCTCCGAGAGACGCTCGGAAGAGGTCACGAGCATCCCCTCACACATGGTGTGAAATCTTCTAATTTGGAGAACACAACACTTAATCGTTTATTTGAAACGTGCCTCTGCTCCGCCAAACCCCTCAACATCCGATCCTGCAATTGCAGCTGCCATTTGCTTGCGCGAGCAGGGGTTTACTCAAGGGTCGCATAAAAAATTTTATAGGTTGCAAACAGTTCATATTTCCGACATTTTGTAGGTTCTGCTGGAATGCATTGATGCCGTTTTCTTGTCGAGAGCGATACGTTCGGATATGTTGGAGCGATTCAAATGTATCACGTACGCTACATTTGATTGCATTTGGGAATGACATGTAACATGGATTGCCTCTTACTTTTCATTCTGCAAGCTGGAATTTCATATTTTGTTGAAACTTTGACTTTTCCGAGGAAGCTTATGGGCTTGATAAGCGAAAATTGCTCTGAGCAAAAATTTTGTTCGAGACGCAACAAATTAAAAAAATAATGAAGCAAAATTGGAGATTAAATTTAAGGGTGCATTTTCAAAGATGTCGAGAAGACCAAACTTTGGGGGCACGTAGCTCCGACCCTGGAAGAGATAAGGGTCGTATACAGGGTGCGGACAAATTATCCGTGATTGGTTTTTGCAAAATAAAAAAAAAAGTAAAAGAGGTATCGAACTAATTTTTTTCAATATTGATTTGCTTATTTATTGTCGTAATTTTTGTTTCAAACGATGTTCAATATGTCCGCCTTTTACTGATATACATTCTCTTAAACGTTTCGGAAAATTATCCACGATGGCCGTCAACTCTGCAATGGTAATCTGGTCCCAACTTTTTATGAGGCTTTTCTTCAAGCTTTCAAGTGACTTGTGGGGCTTAGCACATGCTCGAGCTTCAAGAATTGACCAAACAGAGTAGTCCATAGGGTTCAGATCAGGTGAGTTTGAGGGCCATTCATCCTTCGTCAAAAAATCCGGAAACAAGTTTTTGCACAATTCGAGGGTCTTTTTGGCACTGTGAGATGGAGCCCAATCCTGTTGAAAAATCCATGGTGAATTTTTGAAGTGCTGCTTTGCCCAAGGTGCGACATGTGTTTTAAGCAACTCCTGGTAAACATATTGGTTAATCTTGACCCCTCTGTCGATAAAAACCAAGGGAGTCTTTCCGGACGCAGTGATTCCGGCCCAAACCATCACGGAAGCTGGAAAATGGGAACGTGAAAATCCTTTTCTATCAGAAGAACCTTGAGGCAACAGCTGCCGATCATTTTGATGATTGTGGTACCGCTCCACAGTGAAAATTTTTTCATCCGTGAATAACACTGAGCGGTGGCGGCCATTTTTAAGTTTCGCGCGAAGGAGCTTTGCCTTGCTGAGTCTCTTGGCCATACTTTCAAGAGTTAGAGTGTGGTTTTTGTACAGTTTGTAGCTTTTTAATCCAAGATCACTATGAACAATCGTTCTTATAGTTTTTTCGTCGAGTTTCAAGTCTTTTCCCATTTTTCTCATGGACACCTCAGAATTTCGTTTGATTCTCTTAGCTACTTTAGCCTTGTTGTCACGGGTTCTTGCAGTGCGTTTTCGGCCTCTTCCTTTCCGGTCCTCAATTGAGCCAAGTTCCAAAAATCGCTTTATGGTGTCTCTTACGGTTGAATCACTGATATTAAGGTGTTGGGCGATTTTAGCGGGATACCAACTTTTCTTATGCAATTCAATAATTGCTCCTCTTAAAGGATTTGGCTTCATTTTCTCCAAAAGCTAACTCAGACCAAACTTTCTAGGCTAATCTTTTGTGCGAACTAAAGGTAAACAAAAACGTACCGTTATAGTTTAGGGTTGCGTACAGATAGGGCTGTACAGCAAATTTGAAAAAATCACGGATAATTTTTCCGCACCCTGTAAGATTCTATGATTTACTAGTTGCTAAAAAATTTCATTTTGAATAGATGTAGTATAAGGAACCTCCCCATACCCCTTTAAGAGGGTTAGGGGTCTGAAAATCCTTTGGCACTTATAGCTCTAAACTCCAGCTCTCTAGCTTTTCGGGTCTTGAGCGGTTAAGTTTCAGGCTTGAAAAAGCGGCCACAACGGTGCATTTTTTATAAAATTTATAAAAATGCACTAAAAATGTCTTTATGACTCATTAGAAAACTCAAAACATTTCCTAAGTATTAGAATTTCGGAAAAAAAATCCTTATGAAAAGCTGCATTGAAGTGCTCTAATGTCTTGTACCAAAAAAAACGGCAAAAGGCAAATTTTCCTAGTACCTAATAAAGACCTAAAGAAATTCAAAATTTGCATCAAATGACCCGAAACCGGCTTATTGGTGAAATCACCTGATATATAAGAACAAGAAGAAGGCCTACGAAGCGTAACTTAGCCCATCTCTTTACTCACAGCTCAATTATATGATCCAATTTTAACAGCATGTTTCTTCATACGGTGTCCGATTCATCTCACCAACTCATTAGCTCTACAGTGCATCATCTTGCTAGGATGGTTGGCACATGATGGCATGGTTTTACTGCTCGAGGAGATATTTCGTAAGGATACTACAAGAGAAACGATTTTCTAGTCAACTTGCATTTACAGGGCAGACTGGCACAACCATGGTGGGAGCATGGTTGAAGAGGTGTAGTTCATAAAATTCCCCGCTTGAGGACACTGGATAGAACAAACCAAATAATAGGACACAGACACACCCCCAGTATTGGTGCCCTGTATTAGGAAGGAAAGATTAGGGCAGAATGAAATCCATTGCAAAGAGAATGCTTGAATCAAAGGATTCAGGAACTCTGGTTTAGGAACCATCTGAGCTGAAAACTGAAACGTTTTCCACAAAGGGCATTTGCACCCCAAACTTCCAAGGACGAAAATAAATTTCGAATCAAACACTTCAAGCGACTTTAAACTGGGTGTAAATGACTGTGGTCCACTTGCTCGAAAAGTGAGTGCTAATCAATGGTTAAAACTTAAATGGCTCATTATTTGGGCACTCCTCCATCATCAGAATAAACTGCAATCGTAACGCTATTGTTAATTGACGCAAATTGGATTGGGTAAACAAGCTCGGAGGCTACTCCCATGAATAGTTATTTTAATTGCTAATTAAACATAAGCATAGCACCATCGAGGTAATAGCTGTAATTACTAATAAATATAATCGTCCACAGAAACGATTATGACTGAATCAAACCCCATTCAGATTGATTTATAAATTACGGTAATATAGGAACGTTCGCCATGGAAATGGGCTCTTATTGAATTTCAACTAATCGATGCACGAAACGAAATTTATCCGTTTCTAGCGAAAATTGAATGCGAGTATGAAAACCGCAACGTAAACTGATTATAAGTTCAACTGGAGCTTGTAAGAGATCCACCAGAAGCACAATAGATTTGCCTCTGCAGCCAGAGCAAGAGCGCAGACAACGGCCATCGGGGTTTATTTGAAGTTGTGCAAAAGGAGGGAACGAACAATTAAGAAGAGTTGATTAAGTAACAAAGTGGCTGAGTAGACACTGACTAGCCGTGTCTAGAGGACCTAACATACATGTCTTTTTGACAGGAAATTGGGAAGAAATCAATAATTTGGGAGAAAATGTCGGTGCAGAAACTGCCCCATGGCGGGGACTGGTATTTGGTATGTTGTCTTTTGATTGAGGGCAGTTTTATTGCTGTTGAGAAGGTTAAATGAAGGCCCTAGAAGAGTCCAAGGAACTTATGGGTATTCTTTCTTCGTCAATACAAAGATTCAGGCCTAAGGGAATTTACCTACCATTTCATAATTAATATTGCTCTGAATGATACTAGCTTGGGCTTGCTATTTACTGTATATTATACTTAGGTTACTAAAAGATAGTGTACAATAGAATATCATTAATGTTTCAATAAATCAGCCTGTGAGAAAAGAGAAAAAAATTTGAGACCTTTTGACAGGAGAGTGGAGTTACCTCGCATCAACATGGCAAGATGAAGTTTTGCGATGAAAAGAAGTTTCAAAATACCCAATTACGAGCTTGAAGCTGAACAGTTCTTGGACCCGTCTCGCTCAGAAATCATTCATGTTGGTCTTGTTTCTTCGGAGTTCCACCCCTGCTTACATCATGGCCCATGACAGAATTCAATTTTAAGTTAACTCATGATATGGGTGCACTAGGGGGCGAACCACACACGTCAAGTACATCTCTCAGAAACCCAATTTGAAGTGGAACAAAAGTTGCAAGCTCTGGGAGATCCAATTGACGAAGAGAGTCGATAGCCCTTTCGAAAACAAATATTGACGGGCGTCAGCCTTTGAACGAAGGGAATACGAGTTGGTGTCAATAGTCAGTCTCTCATCCGCTTCCTCGTAGACTCTCGAGTCGCTATAAATCGTTGCTTATGAATGCCAATGGCAGTTGAAGCAGCGAGACTGAATATTTGTTCAGTTATGGGTAGGTAATAAATCATCTTCGATGACATGCTACAGAGCATGTTTGCTTTTTTCATCGACTGGCATCAACTGCTCGAACACCAGAACGCAAAGTTAGTCCCACGGAACACTCCGTACATACATGTGTATCGGGCATAAATATAAATAATTCAAGGTAAGGAATTAAATAAATGGATGACCCCAATACTCGTTTGGTCTCTTTGAGTGCTGCCGCATCTCGACGGGACATTGCTCGGACACCATGGCCATTGATTGATTCGTAATCAGATCCGCCATGACACGTCCTCAATATACTTTTGATACGTGATACATGTATTTTCGATTTAATGAACTGCTGATGATCCGTATCGTGAGCAGGAGATAGTAAATAACCACATTTCACATACGTTTTTCAATGAATCGACAATTGGAAACTCGAGTCTGCTGTGTGCCTGTGTCTCATGATTTCTCACAGAACGGATGAAATTTTTCGTTTCATTCCATCCCATGGGGACATGTCCAGGGTATTTCTTCCGCCTAAGAAACTGATACTCGTGCGAGCTGGAAAGATGGAACACAGCAGTATTGAGAAGAGAATCTAATACTTTTGGTGTTTCCATTTAAGTTTTTTGCTATCTCGATTTCAAGAATTTTCTTCTTTCTTTCCTTTGAATGGGTTTTAAATTTTCTCACAGATGAAAAATAATACTTTCGTTTCTGGATCGAAAAAATCATGGTAGAAGCAAATCTAGTAACATGTCGACATACAGGCCTTCTTGCAGTGCTAAGTTGCATAAGACATTCCCAAAAATAAGTCAAACTTTAATCAAAAGATTGTACTACATAGAATCCAAAAAATTTGTAAAACATTGTGAAGTGTTAAAAATATGAAGTTGTAGAAGTAAGTTTTTATAGGCTTTTCAGTAGATTTAGTGATTTCCAGGTCTTACATACAAACATCGTGAAGCTCAAATGATGATAATTTAAAAATTGAGAAATGCCTTCCACTCCATTTTATTTGAAAAAAGCTAAATTGCGCGTTGAAAAATTATTCGGATTGCAACGACCTACATATTTTGAGAAATAATTTACATTTAGAATTTGTTTTAATTTTTTTTTCTGAGACTCAAAGTTACTCAAGAATACAATGAGATTTTGTAAATTTTTACTTTTCTGCTTGCTATCAACCTTCCGGATCTCCTTCTTTCTTAAAATCTTAGCTGCAAGCGCACCAAGACAAATAGCCACTCAAGTGAGAAAGAGACACTGAAGAGCCGTAAACTCCCGATAGAAGTGACATTGGGCTTGTTTTATAAATCTCATATTCTTTAGCTTATAAATAATACTCCAGAAAGCTCGTTACTGAAGTGATTTTTAGGAGAGACCTACAGCCCTAAGAAGACGTCTGACACGATAAATATTCAGTTGAATTCAAAGTAATCGGATTGCACCAATAAAAAAATTAGCATGAGCGAACTTAAAACCTTAAGCCAATTACGAAAAATTATTCCATTCAGCGTCCATTTCTCGGCTCGCCGTTGTTTGATTCCGAGACTCTTGAACCGAACGTAATATTTAGTGGCCTGAAAATGCGGACATTCAAAGAAAGGAGGAGAGCCGAGAAGCAGAATCACAATTCACAATCAAACGCAAATCTGTTTATTTTATATACTTCTCTACTCGGCTTGCGCTTGACCCTTTTTCCTAGCAACAGATCGTCATCGTCTGCAGGCTGTGTAACCTTGCTTCTATTTGTTGGCTTGTGAAAGAAAAGCAGGCGAACAAAGCAGTAACCATAATTCCAAATTAGGTTTTTAGAAAGCCAATTTGGAATAAAGATGGAAATTGAAAATTTTATCTTGTATTCGTCTCGCTTTCGCTCCTTCGTTCCCCATCTTCCCCACCGGTCGTCCATTGCAATTTTTCTTTTCGAAATCTCCAACTTGAAGGTCACGTACACAAAGAGCAAAAATTAATGGAGTGAAGTTTTTGCCGAGCGAATTAAAGGAGAGAGCCATTGCTGATTCCGAGCTTTGCGGCCTGGAAAAACTGCCGGATGTACCGAATCATCATTAATTTGGCCAAATTGGTTCATCGATAAGGCTCGGAGTATGAAACCGACGAAAAATTGGAATAAATTGGCCCGACAACCGTTAGTGTCAATTAAATTTTCAATTTTCATTTAACCTGTTTGTGTCATTTGAAGCCTGAAGTACGGGAGCCGCATTTTATGTTGCCACCCCAGAGGTGTTGCTGGAAAATCAGTTAAGTCAGTAATATTTTCAGGAATTGAGCCTTGGAATAAAAACTAACCTTGGGCTTCTACACTATAATAATATTTAGAAAAAGTCTGCATAGCTTCTGAAACCAACTTTTTTAACGTGTTTGTTTGAAAGTATTTAGTTGTTATTTTAGAAGGTGAAAAATTGGTCAAGATAATTTTTTTTTTTATTTTGTTAATGTGCTTTTACCATAATTACAACTAAATACCTTTAAAATCGCAAATTAATCAGAGGAATCGTTTTTTATTATATTTATTTATACAAAAAGGGTAAGAACCGCTCCCACCCACCATCAACGTACCTCAAAAACTGCACATTAACTGCACAGAATAAAAAAGATACAAAGCTAACTCTTAATGTTGGTCTTCAAAATACGAACTAATTTTTTCCCCAGTTTAAAGTGTTGTCAATTTGCTCCGTTGCGTCGATGTGGCTAATTCAATTCCGGGTTATGGAAATTCAACGCATAACTTTACGAGTTAGTGGCTAAACATAGTGACAGTCCTATAAAAATATGATCTGTGTTGACAACTGTTACGTGATGTTCGTGATTCTTCTCAGTCTTATTTGGGTTTGAAGAAATTACTCCAAAATAGTAAGTCAAAATATTCAACATTTCAAGTCGGAGTAGCAAAATTCACCAACCTCCAGGCTCTTCATAGTTTTCAGCTACCAAAACTCTATGAAGAGCTATAAAAAGTCAACTATTTGATAGCGTTTGATTGACAGAAACACAGAAAAGTAGGAGGCAACCTGGAAAACTTAAAATTTATGCTATCTAAGTTTAAAATTTTTGCAATAAATTTGGGAAAATTAAAAACTGCCGAGTAATTTATGCAAGCACCACTCGTTTCCCTCCTCCACGCTGCATTTCTGTTCCTTGCCATGAGCGGGGAATTCCAAATGAGCGCGCAAGCAGTTCGTGCTCATTTTACTAGCCATAGATAACCCATTGTGCCGGAGCTCCCAGCTCCCTCATCGGAATGCACAATACAGGTCTCTAGGAATCTCAAGTTTGGAAAATACACAAAATGAGTAAACCAATTACATTCAGCGGCCATAATAGAGAGAAAATTTAACGAAGATAATAAATAATTTTCCTCCCGCTCCACGCCTCAATGTTCCGAAGGCGGCTTGATTTAGTACGCGACTAACTTCGCATTGTTCCCCGCATAAATTTCTTCTGCACTGGTTGCCTCTCATTTCACCCCGGACTTCTCCTCTTTTTCCTCCGACTTCTTCCATGTTTCTTCTCTGCATTGTTTCTGGTCCATTTTACCTCCTAATGGCCATTTTATGCATTGGTTTCTAAAAAGCTAACTTGCTCCGTCAAATTGCCTACTCTCCTACAGTATGCGGTCCTCCACTACATAAAAAGTCATCCAACCATTGACCATTATGTCATACACGTACACATTGTTGACCACGCAAGAGGGTATCTGGTACGGAAGAGGAGAGTCGCAGTGTGAAAGTTTCAACTTTAACGCAATTTATCACATTTATTGGCCATCATAAAAATGACTTATTGTCAATTCAGTACCAAAGAGTACTTGAAACACTGTATCCGGTCCGTTGGCTGCACTACTCTCGAAACCTAAAGAGTATCCCTATAATGCATGTTTTGTGGACTGCGGTGTTACACACTCACGTTCAGACAGACATCCAATTGAATGAAATGCCGGAGAAATGCTCGAGGATTTCGAAGAAGGGATGAGACTAGCAAGACGTGGCTGAGAGTGAAGGAAAATAAATTATCGGACACTCGGAGCCGGGGAGAGTGGTAAAATTACTTTTTAAATTTACTCCGTATTGATATATGGCACTGTCAAAATATTAGCCTGGGGATCCACAGCCAGCCGAAAACATTTCTCCCACAGGTCCATTAAATCATCGATATTGAGGAAATCAGTGATTCGGCTCTTATGAACAACATGGCTGCTTGATAACATTTTGTGCATGAGCAAGTGTCCAATGCTTATTTTGAAATGATTTATTTTCCATGCAAAGTAAACAGCTTCTTACTTTTACGTGCATTTCCTCTTATGCAAACTATAATTGAAGCTTGAAAAATGTAATCGGCGCTTAATAAACGGATCACCTTATAAACCTACTAGTTCCTTTTCCCGTGCCTTGTTTCTTTTGCTTATGTGTGCAGGTATGAGAGATCTAAGAAATTTCGAAAAGCTAGGAAATATACTCGAAAATAATTTATTTATCTATGCGAGAGAGCTCTAATTAAAATTTTATGATTAGTAATGGAATATTGCTCAAGCTCTTCAATAATAAGAGAAGGATAAAAAGGTCTTCGAAAAACCAACAGTAGAATAATAATAGCACAAAAAGTTTGATTAAAAATTAAATTAAATCAAGCAAATTGATGATAAAGCTTATGGGTGTATTTTTAAAATGATGAAGAGTGTTAAAGCCAAAATTTATTCTCTGGATTCTTACGACATCAGCCTTTTTCACAATTGATTTAATTTGATTAATTTAATTAAGGATTAAGGAGTTTTAATACAAACATAAACGACCCGCCATTCCCCCCAAACGGAAATGGGGGTCTGAAATTGTTACTCTACACCCCTACAGACAATTTCAAAAACAATGCAAAAATCCGCAGCTCTCTAACTCTTCTGGTTCTTCAGTTAAAAAGTTTTGGACAGATAGACAGACATACAGACAGACTGACGGCAAAGCTACAATAGTGCATTTTTTGCAAAGTTCTGAAAATGCACTAAAAAACGTTCACATCGATTGATCTATCTTCAAGCAGCTGAGTACGTATATGACTTTTATGCAAAAACATCCAGAACTTTTGAATCAAATTAATGTTGAACAATCTTTCTTTCAATATAAATCACAAACTAAAGATTAATAGCTCTCTCCATAAGGCAGTAGGGCTGAAAAGTATGTAGTTTCCAAAGATGGTGATACAGGTGCTAGGTGAAAAGAATCACGTGCAGGCACTCTTATCATCATCATTGCGTTAATAAACTTTTTTATGATTAATTTTTTTTTTGCAAAAAGCTTAGTTTCTGGGCTTTTTTCTTCTGAATTAATTACTATTTTACTCTTTTCATCATGTACCTGCCTCCTTCATTATACCCTCTGCATGTGGCGGGAGAACGTGAATGCGATTAAGTCTACCAGTAGAGCAGGTAAGAGAAAAAGTAGGAGTAAATGTGCTATAATGATTAATATTGAAGTAAAACGGCACAGGGCTCAAAAAGTGACTGCGACAAGGTGGGGTGGGAATTAAGTGACAGGTAATAAAGTTTTGTAATAAAGCGTAGAACATTACGAAAAATGCAGACTTTGTCGTAAAAGGCGTAATTAAAAATGTGCTTGCATGAGTTCGACGGGATATGAGAAATGCCGATTTCAGTCGTACAAAGTTTCAGCACGCAAGCCAACTGGGGAAAACACTCGAGGGCAGCAGAAGAAGACAAATCCCATAATCAGCAGACTCGATATTGGCTTATGAGTTCAGATGGAATTTTTATGTACCAGCCAAGTTCTGCAAAAATGGGCACTGGGAGGCTCAAATACGTCCGTCTGGCTCATAAATAAATGTACATAGTCGTAGTTAGTATATAGGCGTTTAAGAAGGCTTATAACCGTTTTATATAATTATCATTCGAGTTGGATTCATTACAAGCAAGAAAAAAAGCCAAGATAAAAATTGACAAAACTAAATTCTAGTGAAAAAGTTTTCACGATGAATTACGATCATTGAAATCTTAGGAAATTTAAAGGAATTCTTTGCAACAATAAAGCGTAATTTTAGGCTGTAGTCATCCCTTTACATATTTTCTAAGTCTAAAATAGTTCAAAGATTGACAATTGCTACCTCAGTGACTCTTCGCTTCACCCCTGAATCCATTTATCTTTTGAATGAAGTAATCTTAAAAAATTTTCTGTGTTTTTTCGGACAGGGAGGGGGGTCTACTGAAGTTTGGATACGTTTGAATTAACCAATTTTATTGAACTTTTAAATGAAAGTTTATAATTTTTAAAAAAAGTTTAAGATACTTATTTTGACTTTCATATTTACTACCCCAATCATAACTTTAAAAAAATATATAGGAAATTTATTTTTTTTTGATCCAAGAAAATGGCATGGTTGCCAAAATTATGTTATTTTAGACCAAAATTACTTATGATTAATTTCATTAATGGCCAGTAACACTTTTACACAACAGACAGGCTTTTGTTATTGTTTTCACCATTTTGTGGCCAAATTTTTCCTGGAATCTGACGCAGTTTCTCAAAGCCTAGGAAAGACTACGCTGGGTTTTTATCCGAAGATAAAAAGCTGATATGAGGAAGGAAGCCTCTGCAGCGGGAAAAACGGAGGCAACGAAAAACAACCGAATGATTGATGAATTATTCATGTGTCGATTAACATTCTTTAAATTCACGTTTTTGCGTTTCTCTCTTTCCGAGCTGTCACATGTTTAGCCTTGCCACATTCTGCGACGCATGGCGATATTTTTTCCGCGAGTGTTCCTCCCTTTTTGTATTCTGGCAGCTCACAGAATGAGTGTGAGCCAACAACCATCGGGATTGGCGTGAATCAAGAATTGACACACAACACGGGCGATGCTTGTTATCATCCAGCACTTTTGGGAATTTTTTGCGTTACTTGACGTTTGTCACCATTGCGGCATACGATCCAATTGACGAGCACATGTGAAACTGCATGAAAGGAAATATAAATACATAATGCGATTTGAGCAGCGTGAACTTTCAACTCTTGATGCGCTATTTCACGAGGTGTGAAATTGGCTGTTCGTGTGCTTAGACTACTTACTCTTTTCAAATGATCCTATATAGCAGGTTAAAAGTGACCTGCAGGAAATTGCTGATTCTGTGAGCCAGAAAACAAAGTTGGCTGGCCCTAAGTAAGAGATGTACTGTCAATCAGGTAGGAATTGTCGAATTTTAGGCTAAGATTCGGAACAGAAGGAAAACGTACATTCTCGCGAAAAATTTGCACTGGATATTTTTTAAAATTTTTTGTAAAGTCTTTTAATTTTTGGAAGAAATAGCGTTGAGTTTTTTATAACTCGTCTTCCAAGAGAAAAGTCGAGAAAAATTAAATTCACTTTATATCTGGTACCCCTTAACGCAACTGATGAATTAAGCTTACTTTTGCCACTGTATTTGAGTCCTCCAAAAACTAGAAAACTTAATATAAAGTTAAAAAAGCCAGTGTAAGAGTTTATTGCCGTCTTCATCTCAGAACAAACCATGGAAGATCTAAGAGCCTTTACTATAGTCCTGCAGAGAGGAAGTTAAATTAAGTTTATCAACTTCCGTACCAAAACTCGTTCATTCTGTACCTGTCTAGGAGCCAATAAAGTGAAACATTCAAATTTGTCAATTCGCCGGATACTTTAAGTAATTTTCCGGATGCTTAAAAATTTTGACTGGAACCAATCACAATGGACTGAACAAATGTATTGGAATCACATTTAGTAAATTGTATATATTTCGTGGAAATTAACTCGTTGTGGTATCCGAAGAAGATAAAACGTTCTAAGATGTGAGTGCTAAAAGTGAGTCTTTTGCACGAGAGTGGTGTATTTACATCTAAAATTACTATTTTACTTCTATGGTAAAAATAATGGAAACGCTTTCCCACTGGTCTGTCGTCAATCTGTTTATTGTGGTATTATCCACTCATTCCAGTTACTCTTTGAAAAATTGCCCTTTGATCACTAGGTTATCATAAGTGTTATAAGTTTCACAAAAAATTTTAAGCAGAGCCTTTGCTACAGAAACATTAACCTATAGAAACTACAACCATAACTTTTTATGTACCGACAACTGTGGAAAGTAAAATTGTACATACTCAAACGTTTACCAAAGATTGCAATTCAATATGAAAATGTATGTAGCATTGAGCATCCTGTAAAACCGAATTTTGTACATGATACTGAAAAGAACTTAAACAAAAGCTTTATTTGAAAAAAAATGAAGTAAAAACTACAATGAACATTTTTTATGTGCACAAAATTTATAAAAATAAAATCGGATATACTCAAATGTTTACCTCGATATGCAATTGACATGAAAATGTCAATTGGGTCAATGGGTGGTATATGTTAATAAAATCCCTAACATATTTTCCAGAATTTTCGAAAAAATGAAGACTGTAAAAAGTACCTGCATTTTTAAAATGAAGAACGCTGGAAAGATAAAGGGGACTCGTTATTAATTTGCCCATTCCACATACTTGTAAGCGATTTGTCTCGTGATATATGACTGCAATCTGTTAAACCGCCCCATTCGGACCAATTGCTGCAGGAGTCAGCAACAGTCGTCATGCATGTAAGTTGTAGGTGCAAATTGCCCTGCCTGCGCATGCATGGAAATGAATGCAGTTTATCAAATGTTTTAAATTCACGACGGCACCAACAACATAAACAATTCATATATTCGACTTGTGCTTTTTGCCCCTAACGCACACAGCAAGAGCTCCCTCTCCGCCTCCTGGTTCCGAGTCTCTGCGCACACCGCCATAACTCCACAGCGGCTGTTGCTGAGATTGCAATTGCAATTTATGGTGACGTGGGAGGCGTGATGAAACAGATTCCTACTACTGCGAAGTGGTTGGCGATGCAGTCGTCGCAGTGTCTCTGGCGATATGAAGAGACGAAGGTAGAAAATATGAAGAAGCGAAGACTAGAAGGGGAATAAAAATATATTATTAGCTTTATCTTTCAACTTGCGGATTCCATGGGAAATACTCATTGAAAGAGAGAAATAAGTTCTAAAACCGGGAGCTTTAAGCTTTAGAGCATGAAAATCTCATTTTATCTCACTCAGAGGACGGAGGAAAAATTAACTCGAGTATTCGTCAAAGGCGTTCCTGCTGATCTGCCCTCAACCTGTTGAATGTGGTATTATCCAATCATTCCAGGTATTTAATGAAAAAATGCCCTTTGATCACGAGGTTTATGTGGCCAACATCAAAAGCAGAGAAACTTTTTCAGGACAAGTTGGTTATTATTTTTGTAATTTTATAAGCCAACCTTTATTTATCAGGCAATGACATAAAAAAGCTTTGACAATTTTTTATACGATTGGCACCAGCATGAAACAAATCAGAGCCCTTCACGAAGTGACCCTGTCTAAACCTCTTCTTCACAACAGAGGAGTTGATAAAATAAACCAGTAATTTTTTTAATAGGCAGTCCCTGACGATAAAAACTGGGTCATAATCGCAAGAATCGCTTTCATCAGAACTCCAAGCCCATTAATTAGGCATGTTCAAAAATTTACAAGGTCAACATGAGGCTGGCCAAAACCTTGAAGCTCATAGGAAGGATCACCAATCAAAACATTGTAACTAATATGCTCTTCCATATATGGGACGGAGGCTAAGACCAACCTCCCTTTATTTTTCTGCATCAAAGTACTAAGCAATCAATTGAACAACCGTGGTAAACGGGGGTTATCAAGGAAATTGTAGAGATGGTGGTTCAAAGACCGAGTTATTCATACGTTTTTTTTCTGCGCAGTTTATTTGAATGTAACAACCACAATTCATTTTTAAACCCTACGTGGGAAGCACCAGTGAACGAAGTTCCTTGAAAGCGACTACCCTGTTGGTTGTGACTTCTTATTTTGAACAGGGAAGTCTAGACCGCTGGCCCAGCAGCGTTCAATTTGAAGAGATAACGCTGCCGCACTTCCGACGTGGTGTGGATGACGAAATTCTCCGGTGCTGCGACTCGAACCTGCGACTCTCGATGTGGTAGCGTCAGTCCGACGCATTTAGCCCGCTGCTACACCACGTCCACCAGTTTAACTTCCATCCACAGCTCAACCGAAGCTTTTTGACATGCTACTACAGAGGGAGTGGGTTTTGCACCTTCAATGCCTTAATGGCTGTCTTAAAAATAATAGTTCAAAAATCAGAAGAGTGTGGATCTTCGTGGTATTAGATATGGTCCGTTGGGTGGAACCAACTACAAAAACTTTTCCTTCGACTTTTAGTTATTTCAAAGTAAGATTTAAAAGCAATTTTGACTCCCCTCTAGTCTGTTGTTCTCTTCTCCATGATAGAAGCATCCAAACAGAGAGCCAACAAGAAGGGATTTTTACTTCATTATTTATGTAGCTGTCTGCAACACCATCTTGAGAATCGCTTTTACTCATCCTCGTTACTAGACACACCTAATTATTTGCGTTTAAGTGCCGTGTTGAGCGTTACTTTACGGGGTGAAGTGCCTGCTCGAGTGCCCAGCTTCCTGCTCCTCTCGTCAATGAGCGTTAGTTGGCGCCCTTGCCCCGCTTTTTGTTGCATTTCTCTTCCGAGTTTTTCCAAGCATCAGCGTTGTTGAGCAAACAGAGCGGAACTGCAGTAAGGTAGGAGCGGAGCAAAGTTTCCACACACTCTATTTACTCAAAAAATCTTTCCGCGACGTAGCTTAAAGCAGTACTGGCAGCACGTTCCGGAGCAAGATTTTTTGGAGTTGCGCCTTGCAAAGCCCAGGACGACATGCAGCCTCCTTATTTATTTATTTTATGAATTTACTCTTCGCTGCTTATCTTGAATCACGCCGAGAATTTGTTACAGCCGTTCTTTGATAGTTACGGAGTGCAAAGAAATTTTTCTTCAAAGTGTTCTTCTTGCTCGTGAAACTGTGCATGACGAGGACGGGCTTTGTGTAGCTCGGGAAGATGGAAAAAGGTTTGACTTTTGATAGATTCAAAGGCAGTTAAGTGAGCTGGATGGTGATTTAATTCATGGTCACTGGCATACACGAAGTTCTATGAAGTATGAAATCGACGTTTCAAAACGCAACCGCACCTAAATGTGTTTTTGATGATAATTGTGGCAATGTGCTTAATGTAGTGGAAAGGAGCAACACTGACAAACCGAGTGAAATTAAGTCCCTGCTCGTAAGGAACTGCAGCAACCCCGTAACTAAGTGCTCCAAGTTCTTTGCTCAGTCCACTTCAACTCCCGTTCGTCACACCACTATGGTATGCCAAAGAAACCATTTTGAATGCCTGGTGACTTCTGGAGATTGTATTGTATTCAAATTATGAATACTTTCATGACTGTGACCGCCCTGAATTTGACATTTCAAGCGGTCATTCGAGCCGCAAATATTACAAGGGCGAGGCGCGTTTCGGCCTGATCCGTCCCTCGGGACACGCACGCGACTCCTAATTGTTCTGCTGAAAGCGGTTTCCTTGATGATGGCGTGAGAAATGTTGTGCGGGCCTTGCAGATGGCTGGGGTAGCTTAATTTTCGCCTTTTATTTAGGTCATTAAGCTCGACAAGTGTAAGCGACTGGTGTTTCGAGGACAGCTCTTTAGTTGATTGGGCCCTATATACAGTGGCAATGTGACTTTGACGACTACTTTGGTCTTAGGCTAATATCAATATGTAGTACTAGTTGCTTTCTCCTTAAATATGAAAAATCCTTCTCATCGTCAATATTATAATCACCTTTTTATAGCAAGTTCTCAAACAATAAGAAAAGAAAAAAATCAAATCAAATCATATTATGTAAATAAAATCAATGTACAAAATTGAAGATCAATTAGTAGAAGTGCATTTTCCTTGGTTCATATTTTGAAGGAATCTTATTGCCTTATGTAAATTGTTCAAGAATTCAACAAATTGAGTATTAAGAATTCCAGTAAGATTCCCGCAAAATAACAACCCGGGAAAATTTACTTCTTTTACTTGATCTTCGATTTTGAATTTGGACTAAATTTAATTTGATTTGATTTAAATTTTTTTTTTAGTAAGGACATGCCTTGGGAATGTTTTTTGCTCGAATAAAAGCACTTTTAAGTTTTGAAATTTCGCCCATTTGTCTGCCAAGGGCTGGTCCTGAATTTTACTCACGAGTCTCCAGGTCCATTAATTTACGTTTTTGTGGCCGTGTTGTGAAGCAAAAGTTTCTTAAAATAAAATGTTACGTGACTATTTTGAATTTCAGCTCATTCGGAACAGCTAAATTTTTCCCCCATATAAATTTTGGAGGCCTCTACTCGACACCCTTAGATGATGATTTGCTAGATTTGATGTCATACACAATACACCAAAAATTCAGCTAAATCAGATAAGGTATAAGGAACTTTCAGGGTTTACTCCCCTCATTCCCCCCCTCCCGCCTCGGGATAATAGGGGTGTGCATGTCTCTATCTCTTCTGGTTCTTGAATTATAAAATTTCGGACGGACTGACGGACGTAGCAGATGCACTAAAATAATGCACATAAAATGGCTAGAACACTTTTCCTATACAGCCTGTGTTCAAATGTACGATAAAAATTTTCACTACTTTAAAGTTTTAGAATGTTCCAGCGCTCATGAAAATCCGTTTAGTGGTTGAAAAAATCGTATTACACTTGCCTACGGAATGGCCTACCTCTTCTCCAAATCTAGATGCTTTCAGATATCGACTAATTCAAAGAGCTCTTGGCAAAGATTAAGGATGAAACACTCCAAGAGAACGGGCTTGCTTGATGCGAGAGCTGCACTATTTACAAGATTAAAGAAGGTTGCCCTTGTCAGTTAGGTTGGGACACACACAAAACATATTGTCAGCCAAAATTGTGGGAATAGTGAAGTCCTAGCAAATCTTTATTTCCTAAAAATATGAAAATAAGGGTGTTTTAGCTCTTCACTTCATCAGCTATTTGTTCCCATGAACAGAAAAGAAATACGACGCGTTCATGTCCCGTAAGCGCGTCAAACAGCGGAACTTGGTAGCATTTCTCCCGCTCCAGGCAACTTGCACTTAATTAGGGCCTGTTCACATATTACGTAACGGTGAAAATCGAGATTTTCGACCCCCACCCCCCCCTCTGTCACGGTTTGTCACTTTTGCTCAAACCCCCTCCCCCCCCCCCTCTGTCACGTCACGCAGTATTTTTTTCTAATAATAATAAGCACAAGTTCATATATTATATTTATTTTATTATCAATTATATTTCTTCCCAAGGGGATACTAAATGGGTGCCAAGAGAAACTATTGGCATGGGAGTATTCATTTGTTTACGAGTATGTTTTATATTCGTTCGTATATCGAAAATCGAAACAGTTATACAAATTTCAAAACTATGTATGAGAAAAGTCTGTTTGTTCCCGAATTTGGTTTAAAAAGCATAATAACATATAACTTGGGTAAAAATGTACAATTTTTGTTCAAAAAACCCGTGACGTAACACAGAGCTAGAACCCCCCCCCTCCCCCTTATTTTTTGTCACGGTCATGTCACGATTTTGCCAACCCCCACCCCCCCCTAGGCACCGTTACGTAATATGTGAACAGGCCCTTAGCTCTGCGAGTTCTAACTCCACGTCATGAAACGGAAGCCGGAACATGCTGTCGGTGACACACTGAGCGCAAGAACAAAGCTAGTCTCTTTTTCCATTCCTCCCACATTGACGGAAGAGCTCGCAATTTCAATCCTAATCTGGCAAAAAAATATCTTTTTAAGACAAACAATTCCATTAGGCACATCCTTTCCTTCAAAAATAACATCTTGCGTTGACAGGCAATTTTTCAAATCAGCGACTCCAAAAAGGGAGTACATAAAAATTTCTCTGTGTCGCTTATTAGCCACCCACCACTCTGAATTGTTTTCCGTTCGTTCGTGTAAATCGCACATAATGAGTGGTGGGCGTTAAGATAAGGATCCCAAATTGCTTTTGATTGTGTGTACAACGACCTGTGAAAATGGCAATAAACTCGTGTGATCTGTCGTTCCCTTATGAACGGAGCCAACAACGGTGTCAGCCGATGACTTGTGGAAGAGAAACGGAAAATACTTTACACGCGCAATTGTACAGAAGTAGCTTCTGATAAGTCGGGCTTTTGTTTTGCTTTTGTTGGGATTTCTCCATTTCCTATTTTTTTGTTTTTGTTGCCACGCGTCTGGCTATTGTTCTGGTATCATTATATTGTTTTGCTTTATGATAGAATCGTTTTCCGGAATTACTCCTCTTTAGTGTTTTTGAAATTAAATCACTCAAGAAAAATTCACATTTTAAATACGTTGTAAGTTTGTGAATGGATCTGCGTCGCTGGTTTGGGGTCCCGGGTGGAAAAACCAACCTCTTTACCTAACTAGGGTTTTATTTATAAAAAGTGTGGAAACAGTTTGAGAGCTACAATAAATTGAACTGCCTTGTTCTGCACCGCTCCTCCTTCCTATTCGTGACGCGCGTCGAACCGGAGAGCTGCAGCGCGGCACCGTTCGTGATTATGGCATTCTCACTGACCGCTCTCGCTCATCTTCTTTTTGAATGCGAGCTTTGCGGTCGTTGAGAATGTCACAACGTCTTGTACCAAAGGCCCTCTTCAGAACCACAAGAAGCTAGTATTACGTTTCAATGGGTTTCACAAATTTAAAAGATGCTGCTATCTCTTTTTATTTACCGTTATTTTCATCAAAGTTCATTTTAGTTTCATCCGAATCTGAAGCCTCACAAATCACTAACATTATCTTTCCTGTAACTTCATTGTTTTCAATTTTTCCTACATTTCTTGTTATTGTTTTTCTGTTGCTTAAGTAAATGTTTTTGCTGAAAAAGAAAAATCCTCTACACCTTGTTAGATGTAGCATGAATTTTCCTTTTTCGTAAATGAACAATATAGGCTTTCCTAAAAGGGATATTTGAGGAAAAATGAAAAACGGAATAGAGGAAAATTTTAATGCAGGTAGATCTTGATAATGAAGTGACATACTTATTAGGAGTGGAACAATAATATTTTCTACGCTGAATCGCTGGAACACAGATAAGTGTTTCTCTAATTTGAGTCGGGAACAAATTGGGACGTTCGAGATAAGAGCAGGTAACGTCTTCTTTTATACGATCTAGTCTGAAAGAGAAAAATTGAAAACAAAAATCTCGGTGGCTTTTGTTTCGTGTCTTCTCGGCACGGATAAACGGCACAATGGAGAAGAGCCGGAGCACGTGATAGGAAAACACAAAGAAAATGTCATTGGAGAATAGCGGGAGGAAAACCCATTAGCTTCAATCCCAGTGACACATGTCAAATGTCTTATGAAGGCTCAGGCACTGAGCAGCCTCAATTAAATCACAGGACATTGCACCGAGAAAAGTAGAATCGATACTTAGTGCCGCAATTTTGTATTCGACCTAATTTTGAGGGGCCTGATAATTTATGGAGTGTTTGAGTTTCCATTAACCGAAATTCGCGATGGTTCGAAAGCAAATATTTTCACACCTCAATTTAATTACGCGAAACAGGTAAGCAGTGATCTCTTGGAAAACCTAAATTGGCACGTGCTGCTGTTTTATCTTGAAGCGACATTCGGGGTGGCACGTTGAAACTTGTTTTTGAAGAACCTTCTAGGAAACCACCCACATTAACCCAACATGAGTCTGATAGGAAATTACCAGCTGACGTGGAAGCTCTGGGAAGAATTTGTACTTGAGAAACTTTCAAATAAGAACATAACTCGTGTGTAGCCTAACCCAGCGATAAGTTCAGTAGAGTCTAAATTGGGTTAAAAAATTCAAGAGTGTAAAAACGGGCCTCAGAGGATGAGAGTTTTTCATCTTCTTAACCCATCGTTGATATGTTGTTAGCGTAATTACTCAACAGTGATTATTTTCACCTAATCTGGTAGATGGGTTGCTGCTGAGTAAACAGCTTGGTCGAAAAAAGAGCCTTAATCACTGTTGACCCATCGACTTAGGTGATTGATGGAGGGATGGAAAGAAAACTTTATTGATTTTAAGAATGTGTGCATTAAAATTCTTCGACTTCTCTTTTCACCTTTTTAAGGCGGTGTTTTTAAATACTTAAAATTCGTTCCTTTTTATTTATTTGTTATTTTTGCTTCAATTTTAAGTTTTAACTTTGTTATATTTTTTGATTATCATAGTTAATAAATAAAAACTTCGAAAAAAAGAAAAACATTTTGTTCTATTTTTGTATGGAACAAAACACACAAAAAGAGCTTAACATACCCCAGGGAGGAGCGAAATGGGTGATTTTTAGACATTTCAAAAAATTAATTAAGTTACAAAAAAATGTTCCGGTTTCCTGTGAAATTTTTTTGAAATTCTTGATAGCCTGAAAAATTTGAAAAAGGGTAGAACATTAGAAGAAAAAGTCTTTAAAACCTAGGTAGTTCATAATAATTTTTAATCAAGCGCACAAGTAACTATCGGAGACTATCAGAGCATTAAGCCTCGATAAACATTTGAAATTAGGGCGCTGCTGGTAAACATCCTAATTGAATTTCGAATTTACGGTAATGGCGGAAGCGCAACAAATTTCTCCCTCATTCATATTACAAAACAGCTAAACAAACACAGAACCGAACGCGTTGCTAAAACCGTAACTGCAGAATGGTGCAACATTTTAAATTAGCTAACTGAGCTGCTACTCGTACAGTGGCAATTACCTGCTTGGCTCATGTGTACGAGTGCCGAGGTGGACGACGGCACCTGTCGATGATATGGTATCTAACATATTTTCCCTTGGCCAGGCCCGGTACATGCAGCATGGTGCCTAGAACCAGCGCAACACGATACAAAGTGTTCAGAGAACGTGTGAAAACCCATTTCAATTGAAAATACACACAAACCCGGCTGTTACGCTGGCAAATCGCATATGAGGGGCAAATTTTATTTATTTGTTTGCATTTAATTAGAGCTCGTTTTTAATCGTGCGAAATTTCGAGCGAAAACATTTAATTTGAAGCAAATTATTCAGAAAAGTAGTTAAATCTGTCACAGGCACACACCAGAGGAGTGCAATAAACAGAATGATTTGATGGTGGATGATGACGGGTCGGATGCCGGAGAAGTTACTGCCTAACGAAGCACTTCTTCGTCAAACAAAGGATTAGGACGAATTAGCTGTTGTGTCACAGACAATTAAATTCCAAATGCGGACGGAGACTCGTAGAATTGTTTGTATGCAAAGTTGAGATTCATTTGCGACACATTATTCCTGACCTTTTTCACTCCCCACCGACCTTTCCACCCGACAAGGTAAACAAACTTTTAGGTGAAATTAAACAGCGGGAATACATCGAGCGTTATTTGAAGAGGCTCATTCGTCTCTCAGGTCATCCCGCTTACTACCATGAGCAAACATTGGGTAGTGATACACCTTTTTAATCCAAAGCACGCGTGGTAACTCTTTAAGCCTTGACTTAGGAGCGGTGTGGGAGAAACTGGGACAGGAGAATCATTGATTTATTCAGCTGTGTATACTCTTTGTGCTTTGATTTCTTTTAAATACTGAAAACAAGCCTTATTTTTCCTATCCCGCATATTTTGTTACATTTAACTAGGTAAACGTGGAATGTCTCTTGTACGATTGTTTTTATTGCAAGCTCTTTCAAACTCAATCGAATTTTCAACGAAAATATTATGGAAAATATCACGAGGCAAAACAACAGAGTTCCCTTGAATCCTGATATTGTACATTTCTGAACCTACTTCGAAGAAAATTTGGAGACTTTTATGTCCATTCTCAGCGTGACAAACTCACAAAATGTGTCTTTTAAGGTCTTCTAATTCTTGGGAGGCTTTACCAGCAGCAGCCAAATTGGGCTTTAGCTGTGAGCTAGATTAAGGGGTACTAGAATAACATTGGGTCTCATTACTCGTCTTCTTAGAGAAAATTTTTTGTGACACCATTTTGACTTGACTGCACTTAAAGTTGAATTCTAAGTAGTTGAACCAGATTTTACAGGAAAATAAAAACTACCACAATAGGAAGCTGATTAAATTTCCTTTTAAAAAATATCATAACTTTGGATTTTGAGTAGTTGGTTGCAAAAAAATAAATAAAAGATGAGCGTGACGCTACGCACATTATGGTTTTTTAAGTTTTTCAAAAAATTTGTTCTGCTTAGGCACTGAGCATACGAAAAAAGCGCTGGCTTATTGTACTAATTCTAGCTGCTTCGAACTTTGCCTGCAGTGAAAAAGTAACTTTAAAAATTTCAAATTTGCGAGCTCCCGCGAGGATTTTTTTCCAGGATTAGTATACCAAAATTTTCCTCCAAGTTGGTCACCGGAACCTTCATGACCTGTGACTTTTAGTACAATTTATTTTTAAACCCACCCGTTCCAAATGGAAACATGGAAACTGTAGGAGGGATAGCTTTTCAATAGCTGTACAGTTTTGTTTGAAGGCTATGTATGTTAGTTAGCTTCCAATTTCAACCAGTTTAACTCTAAAAAGCACTCTCAAATCAGCATTCAAATTAAGAATATTGATTTTATGAGAATTTAACATTTCTAGCTATCTTCTTTTTATTTCAAGCCTCCATGGGGTAATGAAATTTCGGAATTTTTCTTCCTTCCTGAATATTTTTTAAAGTCCAAATTAAACCAAAACAAAAAATTTTTCACCTCTGACATATTTGCTTTGCTCTAAATCATTCGGAGGGGTTTACTCTTCTTTGCAGAAGTCCATAAAATAGAGGCTTTTGAATCATGATTTCATGACATCAGCAAAGTTGGTGGTTTATCCAAAAAGAGGCTTCATAGCGCACAAATGAAATCTGCCAAAGAATCGTAAAGTTTTTATTTCCACCATTTAGCTCACAACATGCTAGTGCCCCCAGCAATTTTTGTGGGTTTTATTACTTTCCTCTGTGGCTGAAAATTCGAATGGGAAACGCTCGGTTGGCAAAACTCCCTCATTGGGCTACTGACGGCTGCTCACTTCCAAGTCATATCATTGACGCCATTCACACTTTTTGTATGAGCAACAAAAACTCCACAGTTTGCAAAAGTCAAACATTGAAACTATTTTGATACATCAACAGACGGTTAGAGGCAGCGGCGAGTCGAGCTGGTGGACTGATATTTGCATTGAAAAAGTTTGTAATGCACTAAGTCCTCCGCTGATTCCAACGTTTGGAGCAGAGATAGAATATGAGAAAGCAACACGGGAGAGAAAGCTACTAAATGTATGCATATTTGTATTGCGGAAATGAAAATTCATATCAATTCCCCTTTCTCGCTGATACAACATCTCTCCAGTTGCTGAGAGCTTACGTTCCATTCAGTTATTCCACACGAGCCAAAACATTGCCATTTCGATTTAGAGATGAAAGAGATAATATCGGCTATTTTTTCACTGATTTTTACAGCGTTCTGCTCGATGACCGGGGGCAATTCATGTTAAATTGAAAAGTTTTTATGGATCACCATATATAGCAAGCCTAGTGGCGAAAAGTGGCAGCGCTGTTCTCGATTCCCCATTGAAAATTTATTAATTTCCCTTCGTTTTGATGTTCATTAATGCATTTTGCGTGCGCATCGTTCAGGTTGCACTTGCGTCAAAGTTGCAGGCACTTCCGCATTCCTTTTTAATTTTATCCATCCCAAAATATGTAGGTCAGGACAATATTGAGAGTCATGGTGTTGATGTAAATTGCAAAAGTTTTGAAACAAAACACTCTTGACGTGACTGGATAGTTTTCAGAAGTAAGAGTGTTCAGGCTCCACATATGCGGCTTTGAAACTTGGGAAAATATTTGTTTTGGACCGGGATCCAATTGAGATTTTACAACATCATGCTGGTCAATGAATGGAGCAGAAAAGGCAGAGAAAACTAAGCGAGCAGATCTAAAGATAAGCACCGTTGCCCAGTGCTGCTCGAAAGCTACAAGATAGCCGACCATTCAGGAGAGTAAGGTGACGGTCAAAGGATGCAAAGTTTGTCGGGTTAAGCACTTACGGAGGCCCACAAAGAACACAAAGGAAGGTAGCAAGTGTAAGCAGTCAAGTTACCTTTTGTTAACGCGGTTGTTAGGTACCGGCAACATGTAGGGTCTGGTAAGTTGTTGCTAACAAAGTAGCCTGCAGGTCTTACACGTTCTAGCTTCCTGTGCTAGTGCTAATTAGCCCCCGTAATTGATTGAGATTGTTAAAGGGTGCTTTTAAAAATGCGTTAGAGTGGTTTGAGGATTTCCTCATGTACAAAGACGTGTCGGAAACAAGCAAATTACTAACATAGACAAAATACAAATGCTTCATAGTTCTAGTAAATTCTATGCTTCTCTATGAGATGTTAATTCTCCCAAAATTGCGCCAAATTTTCATTCGACGTTAAAATTTACCTCAGCTATTTTTGGAATTTTTGACTTGGGTTGCTTTAGAGGAGCCTCCATCTTGAGATTTGCAGCATTATAATTGATAATACAACAGGTGAAGAGAGATGGGACAGAGATGCATTAAAAATTTGGATAATTCTCTAAAAAATTTTCCTCAGCTCTGTCACGTGCCATTTTTCCTGCCTGTCAGCTCAAGCAGTAGCTTCACCGTCTAGAACCCTAATTATTTAGACAGCATTACTTTTTCGCATAGAAGAAGAAAGAGCGGAAAATAAAACAGCAGGCGCGGAGCAAATTGACTCCGTAACATGCAATAAAATCCTGACAGCTTGGAAACGGGAGGATAAAAAATCGAAGCACAAGAAAAATACCTCATTTATAACTCGGAAGAAGGCGAAGAAAAATTTCCTCATTGAATTGTAAATCATAAAACTGGTTCACCACCGCTATGTCTGATAAAAATAAAACCTGCAGAAATTCATAAAACGAATCCGATGCAATGAAATTTTACATATTTTATACTCCGTTTTATCCTTTCCTTGGTCTTCTCATAATGCCCTCAGTCATCAATTGTACATCCTGTTAGCCTTTATTGCTTGTTCCGTATAATAAATATATAATAGCAATAACAAAAATCAGTATGAAGAACTACAATTTGATTGAAACGACCCGCAGGGCAAGGCTTTTGACGGCATGGAGTTGAAGTGTAGTCGCTAGAAGCTCGTAAAAAAATTTTAAAAAAGTTGAAAAAATATATTATTTTGCACCTGTGACGACTGACGTGACGTCTGTTAACGTGATGTCTTATCATGAGCTCTGAGGTAAAGACCTAAACAAATAAAAAGGCGCCAAACATTTTTTTTGTTTAAATAAAGTAGGATAATTTCCGGTGAATGGTTAAATCTGCTAATCACGTGGATCCAATTGTTCTCTCCTCCTCCTTTAACTGAATGATTTATTATAAGCCATTGCGATGGCTTTCTCGGGTTCTGGCCGTGTCTATGATTATAAGTTGTTCAGTTTCAATGTTATTTAGCCTGTTTGATGGAGTTCAATAGAATAATTAATAGAAAGCAAACACCGAAATAAGTAAACAAGACGACTTATCACAAATTTGATTCCTGACTATGGCGGTCTTTTGCATCTAAATAAGAAGATCAGAGAGGAAACAGAGATGGTCATTTACCTCCTCAATCTCAAACACGAGATAACGAGGACTCTTGAGAGACGGTAAGAAGCCGTTCCCTTCTCGCTCTGAAAAATTGAACTGAATCAAAAATGATGAGGACCAAGCTACGCCTAATTTACGAAAATTTCTCCGGCTAATCAATAACAAGTCATCGTCAGTCGATAATTCCAATTTCTGCTCTCTCCCACAAACCTTCATATACATCCAGTAAGAAAGATTGATTGACTCATCATATCGTAACAAGCAGGCAGAATTAACGAATTAGCAATCAATAACTTGCTTTTTAGCAGTATTTATCCTCTTCCTTATTTTTCTTGATTCCTTGCCAATATAATCACTCAATGATTCATGCGAGCCAGAGGCAATATTTTTCAACCTTGAGACGGCCCCCATGAAGGCGAGTACTATGCAATTTGCTTACCCTAATTCTCGGGATTTCGTACCCGACTTTGGTCGAATTTTATCAGACGCGAATCACACTCCCCGAGAAAAATTGCTCGAGACTGGGTTTTATCAATCGAGCCTGCATGTGAAGAGGTACTCGAGACTCTTACGGCTGACAGCCCTGGCTGATCCTGAACAAATTACACCCTGTCGTCACAATGGAGCATTTGCATGTTGGCAATTCCGGGAAATTTATGACCAGCGCCGAAACAAATGCCGCTTCGTACGATTCCACACAGAAATGAAATTAAGGCGATAAAAAATGGCTCTCTTTTATGCTTTGCAGCAATGATTCCGCGCGCCCATGCTGACTCCTAATCGTCTTACAAGACGTCGTTGTATAGCTGCATTCGCTTTCCCGAGACTCCAGGTCAGGGAATTGGAGTGAAACATTGAAAGTGCTAGTTTTGGGTCTCCAGTGAGTTTATCTTTAAGATTTCAAAGTGGATTTTCTAGTATATTTATATATCACTCAAAATTGAGTTAAATTTTTCTAAATAAACAAATTGTGGAAAATTTTGTTCAAGGACGTTTTCACTCGTTTTTCATCAAAGCAGTCCCAACCTGAGTGAAAAATCGGCTTTGTTCAAGTACTCTTGGTGCTGAAATTATGATTTTTTGGTAGCCATTTTTCTCCATCATTTTCATGGGAATTTGTATGGCAGCGCTTCATGAAATGAACAGATAAAAAGTAAAATATTTCAATTTAGACCAGAATAGATATATCAAGTTTAAACTATTACAGATTGGAATGGATTGGATAAAAAGTTTCACCTTTAGACTAAGAACAGAGAGATCTTTTGTGATAAAGAAGATTTGTGAATCTGTTGAAATCGTTACTTCACCAACAATTATCTTAAGCCTGAAAAAATAAACTACCTAAGGGCATATGTATTTTTAATCAAGAAAAACCTTTACCAGAGCTCAACTTATCTTACTCTAAAAAACTAATTAACCTTCTACGGAATTATTTTTCCCCATATAACTTCGACTCCCAGACAAACAGACAGCAAAAACCCAAAGCCGAATAAAATTTCCGAAAACAGGAACGAAAGTCTTTGGCTTGTTCATTTTAAAAATTGCTAAGAAGAAGAAAGATTTATCTCCGCAAATTTATCTACTCGAGCTCACATACACACACGGGTGGGCAATTCGGTACATTATAATGAAATAATTGTGTGATGTTGTCGACGGCCCTAAACCTGCCTGCCTGCTGTTCGGAGAAGTGAAGGACGCCGAGAATAACGAAATTACAAATTGTGTGGTTACCAAACGGTGGAGCAGACGACGGGTAAAATAAGTGAAAAAATAGCAGAAAATGGGGTAGCAATATCTTGCAGACTTTTGAAGCATCTACACGAGATGTATCCCTCCAAAGATGTTGGGCCCTTAAAGAGCTCTTATTTTACACACAACCGGAGAAATACGTTTTAAATTAACATGTCAAAACCATATCCTCGGGATTTTCCATCTTTCGCACTCTAATGAATCATCAAAAACGTGCGTGGTGGGTGCGGTGCGGAATCACATCAGAAACATCCCTCCTTGAGTGCGTTCGAAACGAGATCCGTCGTGCCTCTCGCGATTTACTATTTTCGTCGGAAAACAATGCACAATCTCTGGTGAAGCCGCAAGTGTGCGTTAATGTCGGTAATGTCACATGTTTTGTTAATCAAGTTAATGGTTCAAAAATTACCGACGTAACTAAGAAGGAGACATAAACATGTGCTTTGGATGGGAAGAATTCGCGAGCAAAATTTAATTATGCAAATGACAATAACGAGGAGGAAAACCGAATTCTCAAGAGATACGCGCCACGATATGCTTGCAGGGGATGGGATATGTTGTCCTAATTAGTAAAACAGCGCGCTGGTTGCAGAATGATCTGCATATAATATTCTGCGAACAAAAGCTGAGCTTATTGAGGCTTCGTTTTCAGGCTCAACCTTTGTTTTCAACGCTTTCCATCCATTTTGAGGGCTGGCAGATCTGAAGAAAATTTAATAAAAACACTTGTTTACATAATTGTGAAAGCTGCTTTTGTTACCATGAACTTTCAAGGAGTCGAATGAATTCACGAGTTGGTACCTACTATTTTGAGGTTTGAGATGGATTGGTAATATTAAAAGTAGATGCAGTGCATTCATCATTCTGTCTACATGCATATCAGTTAGAAGTATCTTTTGAGGTCAACGGTAAAGTTGTAAATAAATACACATTATTGTTGGGGCCTAGATAGCCTAGTGGTAAGAGTGATCAGTGATCCTCGACGCCACGTTGGAATATTTAAGCCAAATTGTGTTCTCAAGGGCTAAGGTTGAATTAGATGGTAGTATAAAAAATAGGGCGCTTATAGATCAAGTGGGTGGGGCAAAAAACCTAATGTAATTTATCTATCTATCTACACATTACTGTAGCATAACCAGTGAATAAACTTATATTTAGTACCTCGTATCATATTCGTCATTCAATATTGTAGGTACTACTAAAATAAACAAATTAGGTGTATCTAATAAATAATAACTAATAAGTCAAACTTGAAGCTCAAAATCATTTGAATGATGAATTAATTCAAAGCCAGGCTTCAATGAAAGTCGATTCCCTCGTTAAATAAACAGGTTCGAAATTGTACCTCTTTTGCTAGAAAAAACGTTACCAAACAAATTTTTCTGAGAACAGCGGTACTTGATGTCAATGAGCTTTTTATATACAAGGAATTTGTAAATACATAAAGGGTGGAAGCGAAATTTTCATGACAAAAAGAAACTTATATTTGAGGATCTGAACTTTTTGTTTCTAAAGCCATTTAAATGATAACAGAGTTCGACGCCCGGGATGCTTGCAGATAAAATTTCATAACAAGGTTTAACTTTACATCTTAAGTTTGTTAGCAAGTTTTTTCTCGCCTCTCGGCAAGTTTTGTCATCAAAATGACAAAAAACGAAACAGTTAAATTTTAATTTCACGCTCCGATAAATAAAACGGCTTTGGAATGTCGCAACTACCTGCCCGTCCATAGTCGCAAGACACCACTTTGCGTCGAATATTACTTTACTAGTGCCTGAATGTGGCCGAATCGTTTGAGGGAGCTTAAGCTTCTATCCATGGCAAAGTAAAACATGTTTAAAGCTTAGTCGGGGACGAACGCATTTGAGTTGGGTCAAAGTAAAAATATTTTGTCCCAATTTCCGACGCTGCAGATCTTATTGGACCCCTGACGTTAATCCCATAGATCATAGAGCCTAAATGTAGAAGGATATTTTGCTTAATTTTATGTCATCTGATATTTGCTCAAGTTTCAGCTCAATTGGAGTTAAAAATGTTCTCCTCAGCTCCTCGCCCTTAGGTCATAGAGACTTACTGTAGCACTGTTTTTTGCTGGATTTACTACCATCTAATAGTTGCCAAAATTTTAGCTCAACCGGAAACTCAAAATTCCAGGCACTCACACAAAGGGCGGCACTCTTCTTGCTTCGAAACACCAAGGCCGTCACAAACTACAATGAAATCAGCGCAACCGGCTCTCGTTGTGGCTCAGTCAAATTATATGCCAGAAAATTCCAACACATATTTAATCAGCTGAAAGACTTTTATACAAATCAAAAGCGCACAAAAAGTGAAACCTCTTTTCAATTTGGTAACAATTGGCGCACGTCTACTGCATTCTCGGTCTGAGCACGAGAAGATGGCTGAGAGGAGGCACAATAAAATGCAGATATGTAGTGCAATGATGAGAAATGAAAGTAGGATGCATTTTATTAGGGTAATGCGCCTCATGTAGACATCGTTTAAGACATTAGGGATATATCAGAAAAGGAAAACCTCGCTGGAGAGAGAATACAATCAGGTCTGATGACTATTCGTTGAGAACTGAAAGAAGCAAAATACTGAAAGACGGAGCATAAAATGATTGGAATAGGGGGACCGTTTTCCCACTGCAGTAGGATGAGCTTTGAGTTATTTCTCAAAGGAAAATCGCTATTATTCCAGTAATGCACTCACTACGGCGTTGTCTCAAGCAAAATTATACATCAATGGTAGCAGTTATATTTAACAGGAAAGCAGCAAGTTAAAGCTCTCCAGAGACAAAAAACTTTAGTCTTTGTTGGTTTTTACAGAATTCATGGGGTAAAAATTGAAATTGTAAAGCACATTTGGTACAAGCTTCACTCCCCTTCGTTTAAACATACCAAACAGCAAGAGACTTTGATACTTCAGATTACTAGAAAACAGATTTCCTAAAAGAGAACTGGTGATTTTTTTCAACTTTTTTTGCTTGACAACAAGTTTTGATCAAATGCAAATGTAGATAATGCATGCATTCTATAGATCATGTTTTTAGGGCATTTTCAGCATTTTGCAAAAAATGCACTATTGTGGCCGCTTTGCCGTCTGTATGTCGGCCCGAAATTTGATAACTCAAGAACCAGAAGAGCTAGAGAGCTGTGGTTTTTTGAATCGTTCAGGACCTGGTCTATGTAGAGGTGCAGGCTAACAATTTTAGACCCCTACCCCCTCTTGTTGTGTTTTACTTTTGTATGAAAACTCCTTATAACATATTACATCCGATTGAGCTGAAATTTTAAAATGTTGTGGTCTGTGTTAAATCTAGCAAATTATAGTACCTCATATGACCCCTACCAAGTACAGGGACGGAACTAGGGGCCTTCAAAGTTCGGGCATTTTGAAATCTTTGAAAGTGCACCCTTTATATATTTTTATATATTTTTTAGTCAGTTGTCCAATCGCGAGTAGTTAATTGTAGCTCTTTTACGTTTATAATGTCTAAAGAATAGCTGAAATTGATGCAAAATAAAGCAATGAAGGCGATGTTAAATGAGTCTCATTACGCACACACAGCTGACTTCTTAGTGCGCCTATCGTTACTGTTTGTGAATCAAAGAATTGTATTTAATGTCCTTGTACTGTTACACAATTTGATCTGCTACCACCGTACAACCGTACAACATGCGATCCAACACCTTCTATAGGCTACCAAGAAAGATGAAAAAAGCCAGCCAGAACTCACTGAGGGCTACAAACCTTCAATGAATTTCTGCATGAATGTGAATTAAGAGGAAACTTAAACGCCCATAAAGACATCATTCTAAATAATTTAAAATCAAAAACACCAATCGAAACTTCTATTGCACAATTCACCGATGATTGCTGCCAATGAAGTTGCTGTTGAGTTTTCAGTGACTTCAGAAAAGCGAAAATTTGGTCCTAAACTGAAACCAAAAACCCATAAAACCCTTTCTAATCCTTTTTTTCACAGCTAATTTTGACACACAAGTATAACTTGTTCGGCCAGTTATCTCGCTAGAATGTAAAAATCAACAGAAAATTTAACTAATAGAAAACACATTCTTGAGAAACCTCAAAACCGTAAGTTGGTTAAAAGAAAAAAAAATCAAGGCACATTTGCGAACACCAGCTGCAATCTATCGTTGACCTACAGCCATGGGGCGTTTTTCTCTAATTTATTGAAATGTATCGTTCGAGTCAGTCGCAAATTTTATTCCGAGCTGCACTTGTGCCTTTCCGATATATCTCTTCTTGCAGCTCACAATTCTTTCCCGCTTCTTTCCTCTTGTTGCATTTTGTATAAGGCTCTTCACATTGTAAAACATTGTAAATTTATAAATTGCAGTGAATAAATTGTACTTAAAGCCCCTTTGATAAATTTACAGCTCGATAGTGCACGTTATTTTGGAAATGGAGGAAACGACATTTCGTGTGTCATATTAGCGATTTGTTGCGACCTATCAAGTGCTCAGATAGCGGCAACGAATGTCCCAAATAATAATTAAAGCAACACAGCGTTAAACTCCTCAGCTGGGAGTTGGGAGGGGAGAAATCTGACAAACAAGGGTAGGTAGTGCTTTGCAGGACGCAAAAAAGTAACAGAGAAGAATGCATCCGTTTGGCTGAAAAATGAGGCAATTTAATATTTCCTAATTAAATTTGGTGCCAACAAAATAAAAACATTAACATCCTTCTGCATCGCATGCTCCCAACAAAAAACGGTATCTGTAGGGGAATGTCGCAGAGTCCAGCAAGGCAAGATGAACAAGAATATAATGGAAATGCCATCCTTCCTTTTGTCATTTTTCATAATTCTCAAACGCAAACCGCACAGAGAAAGAGCAGCAACACGAAAATGCTTAGCAGATCTTGCGCCGCTGCACAATTATTTTTATTGTCATTGTTATTCCTTGGCATGGGGCTCACGCAAATGCTCAAATACAATTACTGAGCTGACGTGTCTATGCAAAACTTTGTTAGAGCCCAAGCAAAATAAGCAAATGGTAATAAAAATGCGGGAGACTGACTGTTGCTGTATGCAAGCGGCCCCAAAGATGACAACGATGCTGACGAGGAGAAAAAGTGAGGAGGAACACATGACGTTAGAGCTATGGTGCTCAGGACAATTATATGAACCGGGACGTGGAGCAAGTTTCTTCCTTTTAAGACAGCACAAAAACTGGCATTATTCAAAGAAATTCCCTATGAAAAACTTTACCGGAAACTTGCTTTCATTAGTTAGACTTTTTATAGAAGCAAATGAGCTGCAGGGGGCTTTTATGGTACGTATCTGGAAAATAAGACCAGCTATTAAATTTTACATTGACTAAACTGAAACTCTGATGGAGCAAGAGTATTTTCAAACCCTAGAAAAGAGATATGCTCGAAAAATTGACTTTTAATTGCTCGATTAAGGACCACAAGACTTATTTTTGAACTCAGATTGTGAGTTTTTAGTGCATTTTCAGCATTTCGCAAAAAATGCACTATTGTGGCCGCTTTGCCGCATCTGTCTGTCAAAAACTTCATAACTCAAAAACCAGAAGAGTAAGAGAGCTGCGGTTTTTTGCACAGTGTAAGGCATGGCCTGTAGGGGTGCCGGCTACCAATTTTAGACCCCCACTATTATTTCTTTAAAAGGCAGGCGCTAGCCGAGGGGGAAGAGTCTTCGTCTAGCGCTCGAGAGATCTTGGACGGGGCAAATTACTTTGCCCTGCTCGAACTGCCTCGAGGCCGACCCAGCCTCAGTGTAACGGGATGGGTACAAAGAGCGAGCTCTTTGGAGTTAAATCGGCCGGAGCACGACGCTGACCACGTAGCCTTCAAATCCCGCCGTAAGGTCCTTAGGAAGGCTGCTCTACTACAGCTGCCCATGTTCCAACTTGGAACGGGTAGGGTTTTACTTTACTATTATTTTTTCCATTAAAAAGTAGAGCGATGGAATTTGTCTACAATTGCGCTTAATTTTTCGAGTTGGGTTAGGATGAAGAGTTACATTAGTATCTTGAGCGCAAGGATTCCTTGTTTGAGCCCATTGAGTCGAAACAGTACTTATGCTCTTGGCACAAAAAATAACTATTCGAACAAAGAAATAATTAAAAAATTCCAAATATCCTCAAAAACTCCTTTGATGTGTTAATTAATTGAGGCAAACGTTCCTGAAGTTATTACAAACCATTTACCTACTCAGGCAGTCTATTGGAAAGTATTTTATGTATACCTAGAGTCAAAGGAATAAATGTTTGTCTTTGTATCCTGTGTCTTATTTTGACGAGTCAAATTAGTCAAAGGTGGTTCTGAGAACCGCCAAAGTATTAGGTAAAAGGTGAAATAAATCGGTATGAGAGAGGCATGATAATAAATCAAAAGTAGCTTATGTCCTCAAACAAACAGGAAAGCCAATTAGTTTATTAAATGAGTTAATTTCCTTCCAAGGTTTCAATAATTAATTTTTATTCTCAATAAGTTGCGCAGTGCTCGCTTCCCGTGACATTGAAAAATTATCGCTCCAATAACCCAAAACCGTCATGTGAGTTACACGCAAGGCACTGGCAGGTTGTGTGTGAAAGTATTGCTCGTTCATGGCTGCGAGTCTGGCACAGCTGACGCGCACGAAAAGGGCCGGAGATTTTCGGAAAGCAGGCTGTTTTCCCGCCGGTGGTGCGCCTGCGCCAGATTTCTTGTTTTTGCTGAAATCACAACCTAGTTGATTTGTGTGTTGCTCGTCAGCAGTCTCTAGTGAAACGTGACCGACGAAAGACGGAAGTACGCGCTTCACGGTATCTTTTGCCGAAACACACATTTCCCACAAGTTAGTACTGGTGCACCTCCCAGGCGGTGTCTCTTTGAACCAAAGTGAAGGGAACGAAGAGTTCTAGTGCTTGTTATTTATAAATCAAAAAGAGTCAGTGAAGCTGCTGTCTAAGCAAAAGTTTATGTGTATTGGAGGCAAGCCGGAAAACCAAAGCCGAAGTGAAAGGGTGTTCATGTGCGAAAATTAATCAAGTGTGAAATAAATTTTGGATATTACAATCAATTTTGCAGCAGTGGATTTGTGTCAAGGGAGTAACGAGGATGAGGATCTGCTTTCCTGACACTTAAAGCTCACGGATAAAACCTTGTGATTAGTCTCTCGTAGAAGTAGGTATAGAGGAGTCTTGTTAAATTTACATGCGTCTCGAAACAACCCAGTACTCCGCACTCCGGAGCATGCAAATTCCGTTCCAATTTCTGTTTTTCTTTTAATTTCCTCTTCCTTTGCCAACAACTCTTCCATGAACCTGATTTACATGATGCCATTAGGTGGGTAGCTGCGATGCGGCCTTGGAAAGGAAGGTGTTCGTTACATTTTAATGAGGGAAGGTACAGCCGATGGCACATTTGGCAACCAATCAAAATATTCAGATGTGGGGTTGCCTGGCCTTTTGTGCGCAAGTTGAAGGTTTCGGGGATCAAGAGTCTCAGCTTCATTCAGAAGCGGGCTTCAGGCATCTGTTGAGCTTCTCTGAATCTCAGTTAGCGTATCTCATTTCATTATTATCACATTCGTACTCTGAGGCTGTGAAATTTGCGAAATAAAACAACAGTAGGAGAAGTAGAGAAATTCAGAAACCACGCGAAATCCCTTTGAGCCTGATTTATGAAAATTACACCAAACCACCACGGAGTTTTCTTCACGTTCTCAGCCCTTTCAGTCTCCTTCACAAAGCTTACGCATGCCAGCTCACCCAAATAAGTCTCAGAAATAAATTTCATTTATTGTTCAAGATTCCATAAAATGCTACATTTACTTCCGACAAAATACTACCCCTTTCCCGCCACTATTCGTTATTTGTATCTGATAAAGTGGTGAGCAATCAAGCGAGGCATGTTACGAGCTTAAGTCAATATTTGGGTGCTCCTCAACCCAATAAGTAAATAACTCACAACAAATATGGGAAAAATGTCAGAAAACATTATTGTTTAACGATAATTAATAAAGTTTCTCCGTCGCACGTGCTCCACTCACTTTTCCCGCCTGGAGGCGGAAAATTGAAATAGAAGTTGCCGAGGATGGCTAATGATGTGAAAATGTGTTCGAATGGCAGACCAGTGGTGTGACCTCCAATTCGCCAAAACGGCTATGGCCAAAAGAAATGAAAATAAGGTTGAAAACTTGTAATTTGCTTTCAGCAAGTTCAGAGAATTTTCACGGAATCACTCACATATATTTTACATATCATAGTATCTCGCCAACTGTTTGAATTTTAATTTTCTTGATTGAGTTGCGCTACCATGAAGGAGCGAAATAACCAAAGAAATAAAGGTCAATCAAAAGTAATGGCTTAGGTCGTGCAATTTGCCTTTGTTTTACTCAAAATAGACATTGAAAATAGAACTAATTCATGTATTATAGAGTTTGACAAATAGAGAAATAGCCACCAACACATATTAGCACTTTTTTATACCTAGTCCTGTAATTCAACAGGAGATATCAAGACCACAATAAGAAAACTAATAAAAATAATTTACCCTTAAGGAGCTATGAGAATCTTACACAACTGCCCTAGAATCCCCAACAACATTGAAAACAGAAACTGTCAAAGTAAACCGGAACAGTCAAAGTGTACAACATACTGCAAAGTTGAGAGTGAGGTAGGAGAAAGGAAATCTGATAGATAGTCCCTAAAACCCAGCTACGAGTTGCTTCCTACAAAATAAGCTGTTCTCTCCCAGGATTCCCTATTTGGGATCACGAAATTTTTGGTGACAACTCGATGCTCATTAATCACATTAATGATTTTATTATTACTTTCAGCGCCGAACTGGTTCTGTTTGATAAATTGATTCCTGGATTTCGCAGTATCGTTCATTCGTTTGAACTTGGAAAAATGAACGCAGTTTTTCATTTCATTATATTTTTACCGGACCTTTAATTACTCCGCAAACCATTTATCAACGCCACACATTTCAATCATTTCATAATCATATTGGCATGAATTACCAATGACGTTTAAAAATTGATACGCTTAATCGAATTTTAAAAATGAATGCGTTCGGCTGTGTGAGAGTCAAGTAAATTAAACGTGAAACATCTTCCTCGGAATATGATGACTTAATTATGCCACATCAATTGAGCAGTTCATTTATAAATTTCATGCCAGGCAGATCGGGAAATTGCAGGATACCATTTTTTGCTGCACTCAGTGAATCGATAATTTTCCACCTCATGTATGTACTCCATTTTGAGTAAAGATCATTACAAGCAATTGAAATTGCGCATTCAATTTTCAACCATGAACCTTTTCACTGGTACCGGGTGGAATTTATTTGGTGAAAACCGCAAAAATTTTAATATTTGGTTTCCATTACCATTAAGCTCATCATTTTGAATTAATTAATTGCGCCTCTCCTGGGTTTTGCGCTCCGGGTCCGTATATTTTTGTTCAATTAACATTGTAATTAAGCCCTCATTTTGATACACCTCTTGATGCACCTGGATTTATTAACATTCATGCTAGGCTATTGTTTTCGTTTAATTTGTAATTACGTCCAAACATTATCATTAGAAATTCGACTGTAGGACATTGAAGCAGTTTTTAGTGTATTTTTAACACGTTGAAAAAAGCACTAATTTACGTGTCCAATTTGTCTGTCTGTCCGTCCGTTCAAGTCTTTGACGCTCCAAAACTATAAAGCTAGAGACCAACGCTTTTTTTGCATGTTTTCATGTGTAACCTGCAGGATGGGCGAACTGTTTCTGTGTTCCAAAAAACTCACCAGTGGCGTTACCAGGGGGTTTTTCCGTTTCATGAAACTCTCTTATACTTCATTCGATTGAGCTTAAATCTAAAAACGTTATAATCCGTGCAAAGCCTAGCAAATCATGAAACCGAATTTGGCTCTTTCATCTTACCGAGATGGAACTAGAAACCAAGGAAGTTCGTGGGGGGAGAAAATATTATAAGAAGAAAATAGTAAGGAAAATCCTCTACGATAAGTTCCCATGGCCTATGATAAATAAAATGATAAATAAAAAAAATAAAATTCACTCAAATGCCCTCGTCCTTGACTTTTTCTTACTCCTTCTCGTAGTTTGAAGTCTCTTTCACTGAAAAAGTGGGTAGAGAAATCCAAAAACGGTCAATAAAAAATATTTTGATTGAATATTTCCATCAAAGCGTCCTCTCAACTTTACTCCTTGGGGCAACACCAGTGTTCTGAAGGTTGACATGACACGTGCACGGCTCCTAAACAAACATTAAACGACATTTATCTCAGACAGAGCAGCTCCCAGAACACAAAATTACCCTGGTTACAATTCCGAGTGCCAAAACAATGCTATGATTTATGAGTTTGGGAACTTCTCGCTACCCTAAAGGGAGCCGACGACACGGCACACGCGAACCTGCTGATTTAATCTCTGTATTTGCAACCGAGTCAGGTACTTGGTAAATACAAAAAGGCTCAAACTCATTCAACTAAATGTTCATTGTCGATTTATCACCGTGAGAAGGTCTTGCACTGTCTCAATACATACATTCTTTGAGTTTTTCTCGAGATAAACCTTCTAAGAACGGAGCTGTTTCCATGGACTTAATAAATTGCCAGACGGACGTTGACGGTGTTTCAACCTGAACCCTCGTAGGAAGCTCCATTAAAGCCATTTAGGTAAAATTCAATACACGAACGCAAGCAACTTTTCCCAGGGGAAGTGGATGAAAAATTTGCGAGAACCGCAACGACAAAACGGCACGTGAAAAATGATAGCCCATACTCCTACAGCTTATCTTGGGTGCGCACGGGAGATAGATGCCAACCTCGTAAATGACATCGCAGGTATAAAGCAAAATAAATACACATATTCAAAAGGGATAACGAAGACAGGTCGTGAAATGAACCTCGTCTTGAAATTCCGGGCACGAGATAGTCTTTATTTGTGTTTGCGTAACCCATAGGTGAAAAATGGCTTGGAAACGCGCGTCATTCAACACCCTGAAGATCGCCCAGAGCAACTCGCTTCGCACCGGCAGTGCCAAATACTCTGAGAAACTTTTCTTCACGCCAACTTTTTAATTAATTATCGCACCTGGCTCTTGGGACCTTCGCTATATTTTTCCAACAACGTGCTAGTGATAAAAGTTGCTCCCGAGCTTATAGCTAATCTGGTTCCTTTATTTAATCAATTAGTTTACTTGGTCCTTTAAGGATATGTTTGTATGTCAGCTGTGAAAACTTAACCTTTTTTTTACAAAGGCAATACTTCACCTTTTGTGTCCTGGACAACAAATAAAAAAATTCATTACAAACAAAAGAAAATGTTTAACGGGAGTGGAACTCCACTTCATGAGTTCAAAAAAGGAAGCAAGGCTTTGTTTTTCAACTTTTCAGCTATTATTATAAAGATAGGTCAAGGACACAAATTGCATAACTCTCCATAGAACAAATTGGTCAAGACTTGAAACAAGCTATTTTCTTTTTAGCCAAATAAAAATAAAGGGTATGGCTCTCCTTGCAAAAACACTTGAATGCAAAAGGATTTTGACTAGTGTGAAGAGGGGGCAGTAACGGTAATCGGTCGGTGGCATCGAGAGGTCGTACGTTCGAAACTCGGCCGAGGCAACTTCTGCTCAACTGTGTTCTTGGTGCAAGCCAAGAATGCGACTGCTATGGCGCGTACGGCAGTATAAGATGGGGGGCGCTGCTGAGGAACTCTTGACTCTGTCAAGATGGGTCACAATAGGACCTTCGGGACCTCCGTGACCTTTGACTCTCAGTACAATCTACAATCTACTAGTGTGAAAAAATTGTTTCTACGGGACTTCTTATGTCAAATTTTTTTTCTTTTTTGTGCTGAATTTTTATCATCCGGAGAATCTCTTTTTAGAAACAAAATTTTTAATTATGAGCAGTTTACCCGTTTTCAGAAGCAAAATTAATTTTGGAGCATGAAAGTAAAATTTTTTTCAGCCCGAGCAAATTTTTCTTCGTAAAAGTATCTGAGTGTAATGAAGAGGTGTTAAAAAGTCAAAGTAATATATGATAACATATTTCAATCAACTGCTCAACGAACACTTAGCAAATCATTTTGAATTTTCAGAAAGTTCATGTGGTGTTCTTTCATTTTAACCTCGTACTTTTGAAAATTTCTTTAATAGACGAGCAATACTCTCCCTGTATTGTGAACATAAAAATGAGTTTAGTTTACTTCTAAGTCTTTTTTAGCGAAAAATGAAGTTTTCCACAAATATTGGGTGCCAAAAGAAGAAGAAAAATTGCTCTCCTCTTACACAATTTAAATTTTTCAGGATTCATTCAAGTTGCGGGCAACTTTCTTAGAATATAATACAAACTAATGAGGTAGGCCATTATAATTAGATGACTTCCAATTACCATTCTTTTAAAGTTGAAATTTCAGAGGAGAGACTTTTTGGACTTTCAACCTCAGACTTTACAAAATAACAATCGTGACCTTCTTACAATATTACATTCTAGATATGTATTCTCTAAAACTAAGTATTAAATATTTATTTATTATCTGATCAAAGGAAAACTCCTCCAATGTGGTACATATGCAGCTTAGTGACATGCCTTTTGAATAAAAACGTAAAAACAGTTCGAGAGTATTTCATCAGAAAATAATATGATTGCATTCTCTCCAACATCGATGAACCATTCATGCGCAAAATGCATCATCAGATAGAAAATTTAATGAAAAGAGTTTCTTGAGCGATTAAAACGGATGCTGTTCTTACACATCCTACAGTCAGCTAGGCCATGGTATCAGAAAAATGGAATGAAACGAGTCGCTGGAGCTCGTGCTGCTGACAAGATAATCGATGGTAATCGTAATCATTGTGCCAGCCACTCTCATAATTCATATGCAAAATGATACTTGCAGTGTGCAATTGCCAGCGTTTGAAAATAGGGCAAGATGAGGCATAGAAAGCGAGTGGTGCTTGGCTCGGTGTGGAGAAGAAATGAAGGGGGAATGGGCACATTCTGCACATTACGATGACAAATTGAGTTGACTTTTTGTACAGTTTTTATTATTATCCTATTTATATTGTTGCTGTTGTTGTTCAGTTCTGCCTCCTCACCCAGGAAAGTTTCTGCTCGGTTCGTGTTCGACTCGCTTATTGTCTGTGTCTTTGTACTGTGAATAACGGGAAAAGCGCTTTTCTTGGCAGATTGTCGGTACGTCTTGTGTAGAGATAAGGTGTAGTAACGTTGGAAATAACGTTGGTGTAGTAACGGTCAGGCTTTAAAGAAAATTCCTTCGGCATTCCATAGAAAAGTCGTTTAAGACCATTCGCAGTTTGTCATCCCTCTTCCATTTTTGTTTCTGCATAAATTTTCCATCCTTACAGCGTAACCAACTTTTCATTTAAGTTTTCATTTTTCTTTCATGCCCTGGCAATAAATTTTTTGTGCCACCCTATTTTGCCGCTTTGTGTGCGATGACGTTGCATCGCAAGAATAATATATGAAACATTGTCATAATAAAATTTGCATTTCTTTGTACTTTTCCAGATCCCCTGCCATTTATCAAGTGCAACCAATTTCGCCAACATCCTCACGAACTAGAAAAATGTGAAAATTGTGCGCCCATCAAACGGAAACTTATCTTGCCCTAATCACTGATGCCAGCAGCATTGATTAATGCGATCAAATCAGGTCGCCAGTGATTGATTGAGTGAACCTGCAAAGTGAATAATTGCCCCATAGCGGCGACGGGGGCGTTGAAGTGAGTTCTGAGGACCACCCGTTTATTAGGACAACCACATGTGCGTGCAGCGAACAATCTTCACCTAAATAGATCCAAGGTGGCTCCGATAAGTAGGCTCACAGATATAATCCTTTGACATGCAATCATTAGGTGAATATAGTGAAGCGTTCCCAGAATTATAAACAGTAGCAAACAGCGCCAATTGTGTGATCATAATGATTATCAGATCTGCTCACATGATGGCGAAGGAGTCTGCTAATGAGGCAAGAGTAAGCAGAAGGAGCAGCGGAGACGCCATATTAGCAACTTTGCTAATCACTCCTAAATTATGGATACTAATAATCATCGCCTGTCTACCGACCATACTATTAGCGGCAACCACATTAGAGCCAGGTAAGCCAGCACTCTGTATGCGCTCGCTTAATATGCAATTTCAAACAGCCGCCGCCGCGACGTGCCAACACATTTTTCCAACAATCGGCCGCGCTTCGTTAATGTAGCAATAAATGTTCACATAAAGCGTAAATTTACAGCTCGCTGTGCGCTCCTAGCTGTGACTGTGTACATATTTGGCTTACACTTTACAGCTGGCTACTTCTGGGGCGCCGAGTGGGCTCAGATGTGCAAAGAAGTGCAGTGGGAGGGGTGACGAGGGGGTTCAAGAGCCAACCGACTGGTGTCCAGATGTTCCGAAGTGACGTTTTAGGGTGAAGAGTCGAGGACCCGGAGTGCATATAGGCCGCTTTATTGCCTTGTTTAGTGTACGCGTCAGGTGTCAGTGAGCACTCGTGGCTTTAATGGGCAGTTAAGGAACGTAAGACGGGCCGTAGGCAAATTAATTTATTTTTATTATATTCGCTAAGTAGAAAATGGGTTTAATGACTCTGAACACAGGCTCTAGGAAGATTTCAAAATTTTTCATCATGGTCGTGGAATGATAAAGATTATAATATAAAATACGTAAATTTAAAAAAAATCAAATCATTAGTTTTAAAATATTTTGGTGAAAAATAGAAGGAAAAAAGAAATATACCGAAGATTTATTACGTAAGATCTTTGACTTTAACCTTTGTCCTCCTAGCAGCTGGCTTGTAGGCGATACCTTAATCGGAAACGATAATTGAGCAGATTGTTAATCTTTGTATGTTTTCCCAAAGCTCCGAATATTGCAATCTGCCACAAAGAAACCCTCCGAGGATTGCTTTGCTATCGTTCAGGCATTCAGAAGATACCTAATTTATATCTTCCCTGCGCCTACTTCTTGGGCTGCCTGGCCTACACAGAGTCATTAGCAAGCGGGGAAATGCGGGAAAGTTTGGGTCGAAATGCTTGTGCGTGTCGTTACTCTCGTCTTTCCCAGCTCCTCCAACTAAATGAGAAATAATTTAGTCTACACGCTACACCTTATTAGTGCCATTATCCTCTAATGGCACCGATATTAGCGAGCAATGAAAGAGTTTCAGGTCGTGTATCGAGGTGCTAGTGCCACTGAATCGATTTTCTTTTGATTCTGATACGAGAATAGCGTGGCTGCCTCACCTTCAAGCTGCGAAAACCCACATGTCGGGGCGACGAAGAGCGATGAAATACCGTGCGAGCTGTGTGAAATAAGCAATATTACAGATACATCAATGCTAATTTACATCGTCATTTATCATTTTGACACGAGCAGCTCATTGTGGCGCTATGATCCGTGCGTGTCTCTCCGCAAAGTGAATATCAAATGTCATTTTTCATGCGTTAGAGACTCGGATGTGAGCAGATTCCTAAGCCATGAGTGACACAAGACTGAAGGGGTGAAAATGTGGAGTCCTGAATGACACGTTTGGATTGAAAAACGGTTTATGCGAGCTTAGTTGACACTCATATTTTAAGGTGTTTCAAGGCCTTTCAAGCTGGAAATTCCAGAAAAATCTATTGCCCGACATTTTATTTGCTCAGAGAGAAGAGTAAAGGGAATGTCCGATGATGATGACAACGTCCGAAACACTAAAGTAAATATTTTTATTTGTACATATTTCAAAACTCACATTCTAGGAAAATTATCCGGTACAATTGTTATGAGAAATAGAATACGATTTGAATTAACGAACACCCTTATTATGACTCGATCCGATACCACCGTTTGATCATTTTTATCTCAGAGCATAAAATGTGATTTTTTCGTGACACGAGGTTCTTTGTAATCGTGAAATTCTAGATCAGTTTTGAGTGGGGAGTCTGTCAGGATTGCTAAAAGTTCCTTCAACAGAGTTAAACTTTTTTACCACAGATTCTAGTGAAAATCATAAAAGTCTACATTTCCAGAGGGGAGAGGGAGGGTTGTGGGGATTAAATACATAGATCCTGCCTTTGGGTATGGGTTTAAGGCCAAATTGATAAATATGCCACATGTCGAAATGATGATTTCGCAACATTAAAAATTTAAAACCTACAAACCGAATGGAAAATGTGAAAGCTGATTACAAGAAAAGCAGATTGGAAAATTAGTGTGTTCGATTGTATTTGGTTAAAATATGTGGGTTGACCTGGAGGGGGCTTAAAAGTAAATATTACTGCTGCCAAACGTAAATGTGCGTCATAACTTTGCAGGCTACTGGTTGCCATGTTGTTTGATGTTTAATATTCATGCCGCGCGGAATCCTTGAGCAACAGTAAACCAAAAGACTCAATCACAGAAGCTTCACAAGAAGTCAAGACAACAAACTCTGATTCCACAGAAGTCGCTAGGCGAAAGCAAGAAGAGTTTCGCATTGGAAGCAGATTGTCAATTTCATGCCAAATCACCTGATTTTCGTGCGTCACTAGGCTCTTTGAAATTGAAAATTCGTCTGCTGTGAGCAACTTTGTGAGATGTTTGTCTGCTCTCTGCGATTCACAGGTGAAAGACGAGAGTATTGATTTTGTATCGCTCTTTTAATGGCTTTCTGTCTCTAATCCTTCTGACGCAATTCCCTCAAGAGCAGGAGCACTCATTTTCGAAAGTTCAAAGCACCCCTCAAAAGCGAAGCGACAGTCGACGGGGTTGTTCCCTGCATGATTGAATAAATTATTTATTTACAATGATTGTATGACATGCAATTTATAATGTAGACATTTTCATGCTGCATGAATCCGGCTAGCTAGCAGGCTGTGTTGCTGAAATTGGTATTAAAATATTAATAATTGCACCGCACTTGTGTGATATAATGTTTGCACTATGTTTGGCCAGAATGAGTTAGCCACCGTCGCCCCAGCAGCGCTGTGCAGCCAGCATATTTTATCACTCCGAGTACTTCGGACACACATTCCATATTCCTACACCTATTCATTAATATTCATATATGATTATCAAATGTTAACTCGTCGTTTGGACAGTGCCCGAGTGTCGAGCTACTTGTGTTTCGGAATAAAACAGTAGTGTAAATTTACAGAGATATTTTGAGCGCTAAACGAACCACAAACGGGCAGCTAATAATTTTAATGAAATGCTTTGCTGTTTGCTTTAACTATTAAGGGACATGTGGATATGATCGCGCCATATGGTTTCGAGCAAAATGCATTATGGATAACGGAAATGGGCAGTTCATTTTTCAAAAAATATGGTGATTCTACTATCACTTCCTTTTTCCGTGGAAGACGGACTATTTTAAAATACTATTGCATTTTCTCACTTAACATATATATTTCAGTTTTTACTGCATGTAGGAATGAGAAAACAATATAATCTTAACATAAAGGAATAAGATTAGATTTTTCAATTTTTAGTGCATTTTCATCAATTTTGAAAAAAATGCATTTATATGTCTGATATGTTCGTCAGTCCGTCTGTCCGTCCAAGTCACAAAGGATCCACAACTACAAGATCTAGAGACCTGCGATTTTATGCATGTTGTTATGTATGGTCTGGAGGGTGTGCAAAAGGCTTTTGTTTTTTCGGAATGTTGCCTGGGGGGTAGGGGTAACTAGGGGGGTTTTCCCGTTGTATGAAAGTTCCATATACTTCATCCGATTGAGCTGAATTTCGGATATGTTATACATCGTGTGAAATCAAGCAAATCATATGACACATTTTTGCCCCTATCACCTTAGGGGGTGGGGTGAGAGGCTACCGAAGAGTGGAAAATTTTAGTAGATCCGATTGAGCTGAAAATTTTTCTTGTATAGTGGAATAATATTTAAAATATAAATAAAAAATTTGCTTGCCTGTGCCCCGAACAGGCTTAATTTAATTTTTTATCGATGTAAAAGAGGCCGATAAGTGTTCTTAAGTTAAGTTTCTCAAGCTTTTTGAGAGCTTCAAACAAATCGACGTAAGTAATTTAAGCAAAAAATGCTGCGATTCAATCCAGTCGTCTAAATACGTCTAAATTGCATCAATTACAGTGATAATGTCCAAATAACTCTAGCTAGCAATCCGGCATGTGTCGTTCTTGACGTTGGAGTGGGAGAGAAAACTCACAGACAAAGTGGAAACTATTGCGTGTGACTCTAGCACCACATCTAGCCCGTAGCGTCGTAATCACGTTCGTGTTTAATTGGAATTGTGCTGAAATTTCAAGCTCGTCTACTATTTTTGTAGAAAGCCCTTACCCAACACGTTTTCGCCAAGCAATTCATGCTGTCAGAGCTCCTCTTTAATTTGCTGAAGTGTGGGCGAACTTCTGTGGGTATAGAGTATTCAGCTTTTATTGCAATGATGGTGAAAAGTTGTAACTTGAGCGATTAATTACATTTTTAATTAATATATTATAAAATTGAATAAAAGTGGGTGAGTAACTTTTTGTAACAAAAAAAAGTCTAGGTAAACTGTGGTTTGTCAGACCCTAAGATCTGGTTTTGGATAGTTTACTGACTTTGACGAGAACATTCGCCAATTTGAAAGAAAATTCTTTTTTCCAAAAACAGGCTTTAAAACTGTTTTCCCCCTTTTCTTCCCTGAATACATTTGGGGCTGGCTCTAAAACTAACATAGTAAATGAAATTCCTTTAGCAAGCAACATTGAAAAGCTCAACCTTTGAATAAAATTCTAAAAGTTCTAACTTATGCTTAAATTGGCATATTTTGGTCCCACAGGCCAGAGTCTGTGAACAGGTGATTGTGAACCGGAGAAAGTATTCCTCTCGGTTATGCATGGGCTTACTAAAACGAACGCATTGTTTCAAAACTGTCTGTGCTGCATTTCGTATGCTCGAAAGAGGCAATGGTCTGCTACACAGCAACGCATTCTGCTTTTCAAATATTTTAAAGTGTTTTTGTAAATTTAAATGCAACTAATATTTGAGAAAAGTTGTGTGCATTTGCCAAAAGCTGCAATGAAGTCGGCTGTGCACGTGTAACATTTGCATAAGATGTGTCACGCTGCATTCAAATGCTACGAAGTGAAGTGAAACTTCAACGTGACTGTAAACTTTGTTGGTAGAGTAGGGGAATTGTTGAGTGAATGAAGGCGCTGAAGGCTTGCTGACAGGAGACTTGAAATGCAACGACTCCATTAAAAGTGTTTATTTGGAATCAGGGGTTTCTGCTTTCAAAGGCTCCCAAATGAACTCGAGTACCGTCACTTACATTTGATGATTTTAAAGAAATGAGGGAGAATCCTATGATTGAAAGTAGATTGTCCGTTGAGCGGTTTGTTGAGAAAACCACAAAAGGTTTTTTAGGAATGCTAAAAGAAGAATGTTTTCAATATTTGGCATCATGAGACCTTTAACTGTGGAATAGCTGCGCGAATACCGTTGCCGGTGCAGTAAGAATATCGAAACTAACAACTCCTTAGATTGATCACTATCATCGACCGAAAATCATCCAGGCCAATGTATTCAATTTTGCAATGTGTTAAAGCTTGAATTATTGAATGAAGCATTCTGTTGTGTCTCTCATGCCTGGAAACTCACCAGTGGGTGTTTTAATGCTAGATTTAGAAATCGATTTCAGCTATCTGGTTAAACAGATTTATAGAAATCAATTCGATTCATACATATTAAATGGGGAGGCAGAGATATCCTACGTGTTTATCCAAAATTAAATGCATTACATATTTTGACTCTCATATTGATCACACTGAAATATGCATTAAAATGCTGATGACACAAAAGTCTGTTCCATGATATGCAAATGCACGATAAAACTAGGATTTCGAGAATCTACATACGCAAATTCCACAAACGCAATGTTGCAAATCGCACATAAGCACGGACAAATGATATGGGAGCGGCGTAAGCTGGGCTTACCATGAATTCTCCTCGTTTTGCAGTAAATTTCCAAAATTTACGTAATACCACATTTGGCGCTATTATTGTGATTTATTCACATTGGAATATTACTTTGTCAAAATATCAATTGAGCTCAATACGTGTTTGGGCGGACAGGGGCCACAAAGCCGAAAGCGCCGATATTAGAGTAGTTTGGATTTTATGATGAATTTAGCCCATGGCTTATCTCTCGGAATCCACATTAAACGCTTCAGTATCATTTACATTTATTTAAGTTTGAACAGGCTTCAAAAGACAACGTAAAATGGACAATAAATGAACTCTGGGATAAGAGACATTTTTGTTTGGAAAGTGTTAATGATAATAATTACTGAAATAGAGAGAGGCTACCAAGGAGGGGCTGGAGGAGCCCTGCGGAGACCTTTAATTTTAAAAAACACTTAATTTTTAAAATTTTCAAAATATGCTTAATGCAAATTGATATTAATTTAAAGGGAAAAACATATATAGAATTTCACCCTCAAAAATTCTAATTCTAATATGGTATCATTTCAGGGGTTTCATCAAAGCTTATACTTGGTAGTATTTTACTCCCATTAAATGGGAAAAGAGAGAATTATGATTGTTTTTTGACTGGGTTGTCAAACATACTTTCAATGTTATTCATATTCTTAGTAATATTATAAAATTTACCAAATCTTGGTTCTGAAAACTTGACCTGGGCCTCTGTGAGCGAAATCTTGCTCTGGTTACGTCTTTGAGAAGAGTGTGAAACCAAAAATATGCAATTTTTCGAAGTTATTTTGCCTCTTTCTACGTAAAGCTAGTTCTATAACTCTATCAAGCTAAAAAATAGAAATGCATTAAAAAAATAGAAAAAAGACATGCATTTATTGCGGATGAAATTATATGAAGTGCATTCGGGTTCCTAGAAATGAGCACCACCTTATTTTATTGGGGGACGAAGAGACGTTTGAAGTTTCCCACAAAAACTGCAAAGATAGCCCACAAATCAGGCAAACTCAATTTATAAAATTATCAATTACGAGAGTGAAATTCGATCAAGTGAAACCAATGGAGCAAAAATTTTGAACGATGGAGGACTAAGAAATTGAAATAGTTCCGTAAATCAACGTTCATTCAGGGCAGAAGTGGAACTATAAATGCCCTTGGGGGTCAAGATCGAAAAATTTTAGCCCGACTGAAATTTCTAGTTGATTCTTGTTGCTCTGTTCTTGCTCCCCAGAAAGTCACCTGGGTTGAAAATTGCTGGCGTGAGCTCCATCACTGACTTTCCCATGGCAATACAAATTTCATTTCAACTTTTGCTGATTTATGTATAACTTAGATTGTATTGAATGTTGGATTTCAATTTCAATGGCACGGCTTGGCTTGGCATAGACTCGCACACTTTGATTGCAGACACAGAAACTTGGGGCACGGCTAGGCTGGTGCTGGAATAGATAGCACCGATGTTAAGGCACGTCAGCATGTCACATCATCGTAGCTTTTTCCGCATGTACCGCATTTCCGACTTCTTGACAATTCGCTGCTAAAATGCACAATAACATTTCCCGTTTATGTTCGTTCTCGCACTCGTCTGAAACCGCCAAATGGGGAGGAAACACGGGAAAGACATTAGGGAAGGGTATTCAGATTCAATTAAGAAAGTGTTTCATGCTAATGTCAGTATTTATTGGAGGAAGGGTGAACTTTTGGGTAAATATTCGGCTCATAACGAATTCCAGGGATGATGTTCGGAATTAGGATGGGTATGGTGTAAGCTGAAATTAGGGATCCCGCGAATTTTGCGTGTGGGAAAGAAACTTATACTGAGTTTGGAAGGCGCAATTCGGGCTGTTTTTACAAATTAATACATAATTTGTTCTGTCACAGTATGGTAGCAGGCTGTCGTTTGGTAAAGTTTTTGGCTCTTACTGGAAGATGCGTTTTTGTTTGATTAAATCCGTAGAAGTGGTCGGAAGTGGTTTAAATATTTTTAAGCAAACTTTGTGCAGCCCGGTTGTGGTTAATTTTTTAGAAAAATGAGACATCTTAGTTTGAGCAATCAAAAGATATTAAAAGATCCTTTAGAAGCTTTCAAGGAACTCGCGATTTCCGCGAGAGTAACATAGGCTTGTAGGCTTATCGCTCATGCGAAATTCCCTGTCTCTGTTGTCGTATGTGGAGTGGAACATTGACTAGGTTTTAACTCGTTTGTAATTACATCTCACCAGCAACTTTTGTTGCGAGTTTCCTTAAGTTGTCGGAGTTAAGTTAGGAGTTGAGAAGAGTCAATAAATAGATAGTAAATAGAAGTATTTGGCTTTCACAACACGAACATCTTCTGGGTGAAAATGTGTTTTAAAAAACGTGTAGTCTTTGGGCAAAGACATACAAAATTTTATTCAAGGGGCTATCTAAGAAGCCTGTGATCATCCTCAGAACTATCTATTTGCTTAGGATAGATATCAGGCTCTCTAGTCCAAAGATATAATTAAAAAGCGAGAGCCGATTGGATTCAATAACCACTCGAGCTAATAAAACACATGTTAGCAGTTCATTTGAGGCATCTACTGGACGGCCAAAGTTTGAACGAGCCCAAGGCTGGAGAGCGGGAATAACTGAATATATCATGCGTCCGTCTCTTTAATCGAACTTGATGCCAGTAAGCCTGCCGCAAATGCAGGCTCCAGTAAAATGAATGAGAGCACATCCAATCAATCATGCTTTATCATCATCATCATCATTTTTCCTATTCAATACATCTGCAACCGCATGCACATAAAGTTCAACGTGCAGTTTTTCTGGTTGAGATGTGAAACATTCGTGAAACACCGCACTGAGAGTGTCTAGTTCAATCACTCTGCTAGTAAAAGGATGATGAAGCATTTTAAAGCGTGTGAGCGCATAATGTTCTGAGCTCGGCCATTTCGGGGGGAGGGGAAGCGACGTGGCAGATGAGGAATAGAAAATTGCCTGATCCATATCCAGACGTTCGTTGTTTGTGCCTCAAATTCACCCGGCTCGGGAAATATAATTTGCTCAGGAATTGTTTTGTTTTATGAAAGCAGTTTGGTATATTTGGGAGGGTCTCATACGTGATTCAATCTAGCAAAATGTTTATAATTAGCAAATATGCAGAATCACGCTTGTCTGCCAGTCTTTGTGAATTTCTTCGGGGGGAAATTAATATTCCAGGCAAACATCCCAGTTACACATTTGGAGTAAAATTTAACTACTCGAGGAAGTTTTGGAACAAAGATATCACTTTTTTCCAGCACTTCTTCCTCCAATCAGCAGCCCGATAAATTACATTCGGAATCTGAAGATGAACGGCGAGAGATAAACACAATTTGGTATACTCTGGAGACGAGCGAGCGAACCCAGAGGCACGTTATGAAAGGATTTCAATCGTGACGACACCACTTCCTCAACTTTTATATTTATTCCGATTTTATTCGATCCCGCTCGCGTTCACCATACATCAGAGACATCCTCATGTGGGACACGGTAGCACAAATCAGCGCTGAAAGGCATTTAATGATGTGTACGAGGTATTCAATATGAAATTTTCGTTTCTTATGGTTTTATTTGCGACGGGCTCGGAACAGTACGTCTTCTTCGCCAGAAGCCATGGAAGAGATGTAACAAAGCACTGAAACTCGTAAAGTCCTGGAACTCCTGCTACTGCTCTGGGCACTAAAAATCTCACAATGACTGAGGCGTAGTTGGAAATGAAATAAGGGGGGCCATATGAAAAGTAAATTTCTAATCATTATCAGCCAAGAAGCTTACAGGAACATACACTTAAATTCAAACTGAAAACCAAAAAATTTATTTATTCAAACAGATATGTTTCCATAAGAATTCTGGCGCTAACGTACTTTTCCTCAGTTACACTCCTGAATCAAGGCTGGCGCAAACACAGAGCTCAACGTCGTAAACTACTGCCATCAAGCAATAGCAATGATAATAAAAACTATGATGTAAATGAATATTAGGCTGAATGTTTTTGTTTCGGAGCCTGAGGCATGTCAGAGAAAACTTTTCGGGGAGCTAATTGGTGCGTGGGTATTGTGTCACTTGTTTGGTGGTGCTCAAAACGACCGAAAACACCAGGGGGGAATTTCGTGTGGCTCAATTTTCCCACCGGAGCTCATATAAAAGTGATATTCCTCCCATGATTATTACTTCAAAACAATAAACATAAATAAAAGTTTCCGATTTCTTTTCGTCCTTGGGGCGGGCGGCGGTCCCGCTCCAGATATATTTTATTCATATTTTACCTATTTCAGCAATAAAAAGATATTTTGTTGACGGTTTCTGGGCACCCCTCGATGGATGGTGATGAAATATCCATTCTTTGGTAGCAGAGTGGTTTTACGAACAGCGTCAGAGGAAATTCCTAATAAGGGACTTCGGCAAAGGGTGCGTATTCCGCAAAGGCAAAAGGTCAAGCTATTGATGGAATTTCGGTGTGGGTCACCATTAAGCTCATAAAAATTGACGAACTTAAAAATGTTTGATTTTGTGGGAAACTTTGCCCGACTGACTCACTGAAACGATAAATTTTGTGTCTCGTTAAATTTGTAGTGTTGGGTGTCTGTTGTCTGTCTGTATAGATATGTGCTTAATGAACTTTAGAAAAAAAACCTGGAGAAGCTTCATTTCAGTACATGGCAATTTTTTCCCTAACGGGGCAAATCGTGATTTCCGGTTCCGGCACATATTGGCCTTTAAGTTAGGCGACTGTGTAGTCTTAGAGCTGTCGAAAGGAAAAACTACAAAGTTTCAAACAAGCATAAATTATTGAGAAATTTTAACAAAATTTTGGTAAACATATAAGCTTTTGGTAGAAAATCGATTTAAAAATATTGAAACTTGTAGGATCGAATTTATTTTTATACTTCCGGGTTTGAAAAAGAGACAATTAAGAAATAAACATATTCAGATCCCACATTCAGCTGCAAGCCATAGCCAAACAAACCGTAGCCATATATCAAAGTAGGACAAAATGTGGGTCAGCATGTTCCGTTCTTTGATTTGTAAGGAAATGTTTCAATTCACCCCATTTAAATTAGTGAGAAGAAGGAGGAAAAAATCAATAGATATTATTTAAACTTTTTTAGAGCTTAGCTTTTCTGGATACCTACATAATTTAGAAAAGTTAATTGCTTCACTCGAGGACCGGCTTTCACCAATGACCTACGAAAAATACTACAAACAATACGCTTACTTTGCATATCACAGTATTGTTTTCGACAGCTGAGTTCAATTTCCTTTTCAGCGTTCATTGTATAAAATGAACCGTACAATAGATCGGCAGTTCAATCGTTAATTGCTCGTCAGTGCCATCGCCAGTCAATATGCTCCCGAGCGAATACTTTTGCGACAAAACTGTCTTCGTCACGGGGGGTACCGGTCTCGTTGGCAAGCTGATAATTGAAAAGTTGCTGAGACTGGAGGCGCGGAAAATATTTGTGCTGGTGCGGAAGAAGAAGAACGTCGCTCCCAAGGATCGTGTGAAAGACCTGATAGCAGAGGCTGTTTTTCATAACCATGACACGGAGAAAATGACACAGAAAATCGTGGCAGTGGAGGGGGACTTGAAAGAGTCGTTGCTGGGAATCAGTGAAAATGACGCGAATTTGCTATCTGAGCAGACCCAGCTAGTTTTCCACTCTGCGGCTCGAGTTACGTTTGACGAGTGTTTCAAGGACTCGGTGCAGGAGAATGTGCACGGGACTCAAGAGGTGTTGGCGCTCGCGGAAAAAATGACTCATCTGGAGTGCTTCCTGTACGTGTCGACGGCCTTCGCGAACTGCACGACGCCCATTGTGGAGGAGAAGCTGTACGAGCCTCCAATGGAACCCGCCACCATCCTGCAGGCTGTCAAGCTAATGAATGAGGACGAGCTTTTAGCACTTAGTTACGCAATCATCAAGCCGTGGCCGAACGCCTATACGTATACAAAAGCCCTGGCAGAGTGCCTGGTAGCGCGTTCGAAGGTGCCGTTTGCAGTGGTGCGACCGTCCATCATCCTGACCACGTACAACGAACCGATTCCGGGCTATACGAACAACATTTACGGCCTCAATGGCGTGATTGTGGGTGTAGCCACTGGAATAATCCGTATACTGCACATGCCGGAGTTTCCCGTGGACTGCGTTCCGGCGGATTACGTTGCGAATTCAATTATGCTGGCGGCGTGGAAGAGAGCATCGGGTGGTGACCTTGAGGAAACGTCCTGCGTCTACAATTGCGTGTCAACGAATGATAAAGCATTGACGAGGGAATTCGTGCGGAAGAATGCGTCCAAGTATGCCGAAATATTTCCCCCGCTCCAGTGCCTGTGGCGGATTAAAATGGAATACACGCGGTCAAAAGTGAAAGCTCGCTTCCTCGAAGTCTTTTATCACCTCATTCCAGCCATTTTTTTCGACTTGGCTTTGCGCTGGAAGAAGCAGACCCCGATGGTGATGAAGATCTACAGGAAAATCGCGACCTTCAACAATGCAGTGGAATTGATTTTTTCCTCGCAGAAACCCAAGACGAACGAAGAAATGGTTCGGCTCTTCGACTCGCTGCCCAAAACGGAACAAGAGATTTTCTTTTGTGATATGCGAACAATGGATTGGAGTGACTTTTTCCACAACTATCTTGCCGGGCTGCGTCTCCACATAACAAAAGAATCTACTGATACCATCCCGGCCGCTCTGGAGAAGCAGAAGAGGTTTAAAATCATGCACTCCGTGCTGCTACTGGTCCTTTACGGCGTCATGGGATACAGCCTATTCCTGATCCTTCAAGCTTGTTACCGGGCTGTAAGCTCCCATTGAAGACCCGCTTAGCAACGTCCTGTGAGCCGCAAAGCCCATGAACAATTTAAATGACATAGACTTTAACCAATGTCTACCTCCTCTCTCAAAATTTCGAAATATGTAGAAAGCTTAGCAGAGATGATACCAATTAAGTGGAAGTAAATTACATACAAACCGAGCATGTGAAGTGGCAAACAAGAAATGTATCTTTCTACTGAGTCCGTGTTCGAGCATTCATCGTGTGAAGTCCTGGTCAACCGGGGCTGTTCAGAACACCTTTGTCTCTTAGAATTAGAAGTATTTTTTGATTAAAAGAAACAATTCCTCTGTTAAATAAAATATCGATATCGAATCACAATATTTTCCAGACCTCGAAACATTATCTAACAACAGCTTCTAAAAGCAATAGAAGAAAGTGAGAATATTAAGTTTTTTTCTAAAAACAAAACGAGAAGAAGAAGCTATTGAGACTAGCTTGTAGTCGGCTTGAATAAATAAATTCTCAAATTTCTCGGGCAAACTCCCTTCACAAGGTTGAATAATTCACATGAACAAGCCCGTCTGCATCTCTTCTGTCTTCCAATGCCGGGTCACAGGAACATGAATCAATAAATGCAGCTCTCTTTCCATCAATGATTCAAGTCAATCTGGTTATTCTAGCTACGGTGTGTACTTTTGCTCCGGGAATCGAGCATCTCTCTTTGACGAGCCATGTTTTGTGTGGGGACTCCAAGCGATACAATGTAAAATTCAATTTTGGCCTTACTTCACCCCAGCTCTTACACTTTACTCCACCAATGCATGTTTGTTGTTCGTTTTGCAACCAGAGCAATTTGCATGCACTTATGAAAAACAGCACTCTTGGAAAGGAGAAACATCAAAGGGAGCTTCTGGTAAAGTTGTCGTCTACAAATTTATTAGTTAAGCAAATATTTGATAATGCATCACTGGATGGTGGCTTCTAAGAATGCAGGCTCAAAGAAGCCTGCTTTTAAGAGTTTTGCTAAATTGAACACCAGAAAATGTATTCAAAATAGATCTTCTCCTATCTAAGGAAGAGGAGACATGAATGAAAGACCTTAATTTAATTATAAGGTGGAATTGGAATAATTTTAGAATGTCTTCCTTTTCCTTGCAAGTTATGAGAAACGATGTGGAGTAGTTTACAAACGAAGTGAAAACTTATGGCATTGATTTTAATGTATTTTCAGCATTTTGTAAAAAATGTCCGAAACTTTATTACTCAAGAACTAGAAAAGTTAGAGAGCTGCGGTTTCTTGTATCGTATAGGTCTGTATAGATCCAAACTATCAATTTAAGACCCCTATTCTCTATTGGGGTGAAATGGGAGGTGACTTGCGTTTGTATGAAAATTCCTTACATAACATCCGATTGACTTAAAATTTTAGTATGTTGTAGTTTATAAAAAATCTAGCAAATCATACCACCACATATGACCCTTACCATGTACAGGGATAGAGATAGGGGCCCCAAAAGTTTGTATGGAAGAAACATTGGACTGAAATTCGAAAATTACTTATAAAATGACAAGAGAAAATTAATAAATTTAAATAAAATCAAGCAAAATCGATGATAAAGCTCATGGGTGTATTTTCAAAATGTTGAGAAGGGCTGATGTCGTAAGTATCCAGTGCATATTTTTTAGGTTTAACACCTTCTCATCATTTTGCAAATGCACCCATCAGCTTAATCATCGATTTTGCTTGATTTTTTATTATTTTGAAGACATTAAGGAACTGCATACAAATTTTAGCAAACTGACATTTTTTTCAGCTCTGAGAGCTCATAGAAGAATCAAATGACTTTTAATCTCGTGGACTAAAATTGAATTTAAATAATCAAAAAGTTGAGACCTATAGTTTTTCCCAAAAATGCAAATTTTTTAATTCAATTAAATTTAACATCAAACCATTCTTTGGATTCAAAAATAAGGCAAGTTAAAGAAAATAGAAATCCTAGTAATCAATTTAAATCTCATATTTTTCCAAAGTCATGTAAGAAACCCGATAAACCAAAGTTTGCTAAAAAAGGCGAATTCGGAAAGGGTTACTTCTACTTAATTAAAAACGCCAAGTCGACTGCGGGAACTTCAAAGGCTCAAACAAACGCAGAACACGTAAAGCAGAGCCAGAACATAATCGGCGGTCGGTGCGGTTGTGGAGGACTGAAATGTGACAAGTCAGTGATATTCAAATTATAATTTAATGTCGCATGCCCCGGACGAGCCCGGTAAAAGGTAGAGCAGCACATCCGGAGTCACCCGAGCAAAGTTCAGTTTCGAAAAATAAATAAAATGAATAAATAACTCGGCCTAATGTGCTTATGCACGGCGCTCGCCTGACGCCTGTACACAATTCGCGCATAAATTTTTCGTGTGCAATGTATATTTTAAAGTCGAGCTCAGTTGGCGGTGCCGCTCGAAAGTCGGAAATACATATAAGCCATTTATGTGTTCGACGGAATGTTTGCAATGCGATATTTGCAGATGCCGTTCCAGCACGGACTGACGCAGAAGCTATGAGTTTGCGGCGCTTCCTTCAAGACCGCTCAGTGCTCACTTTGCTCAACTGTCCTGCAACACGACATATTCCGAATAACACAATCAATAAAAACATATTGCACTTTTTACCCGTCCGACTTTCTTTCGTGCCAGCTTTCATGCTCATTTGAAATTTTATTGCTCGAACTTGGACTCCTCGGACGCTTCCAGTAGTGGTGGCACAGCCTTGACTTTGATTAAGGTAACCTTGACACGCTAATGCCCCAACGTGAATATGCCAGAACGACGACGACGACAAAAAAATGGCACACGCACGAGAAATTATTGCGGCGAAACGGCGCGAGGGACAAAGCACGCTGCTGCGGGACAATTTAGATGACAACGTCACGCTACATCACTGCGATCATGACGACGATAATAATTTGTGATAGCTGCTATCAAGCTGTTGTGCATAGCCTGTGGAGCCGTGCCAAAATGGGGCGAGGAAGAAAGCACTTACTTGAAGTACTGGCAGGTTGATGGGCTATAAAAGGAGCTTTAAGAGTGTAATCCTCATGCAGTAAAATCCTTTTGATAGTAGCGATGAACCGATAAGGTTTAATACGCTTCCGCATGGCCCACACCCGGAAGCCCACGGAGCTCCTAGAAATCCATTAGCCCGATCGAAGAGGAGTGAAAATTTAAAACTTTCCGCTTCGACGAGCCACTAATTGGGGCTCGGAATCAGTGTCAAAGTTCCCCTGCCGGGCGGATTTAATTTTCTGGAATCACGACCATGAAATTATAAAAACTTCGGCTAGTCTCTAAGCGGATATGCTAGGTTTTAATGAAATAAAACGAGGAAAACGACAGCTAAACTGTTTCCCACTTGTTCTGACTTTATGAGAGTTTTTGCCAGCTCTGAAGCTCGTGCAAGATTTTTTGCTGCAGCCCACAGACTCCGGCAGCGAAGGGTTCCGGGTGTGTGCCGAGCTGTTTCGGGAGCTTCTGGCTCCTCCGCTGCGGCGCAAATGTTCAGCAACGGCAAATCTGGACTCCTATTTCTTGCTGCTAGCTGTGCCCCGTTTTTGTTGTGAATTCATGTTCGCATCTATTTTATTGTCGTCATTTCTTTCGCTCTTCTCTGCGCGACATCGTCCATGCGAGAGACATATTAGTCTGCGGTTTCGGAAAAGCCGCCATTGGACGTTGTATTATTATATCCTCTCCGTCATCATTTTCCCATTTTATTGTACTTTTCTCCCGGTCCGTCCTTTCTGCTCCCTGCTGGCCACAACTTTGTAATCGGACGTAATTGAATTGGGTTCCTCGAGCTTTTCAAGTGCCTCTAAAGGTTGATTTTGCTGCCATATATGAGCTTCAAGGAGCCACTTGAGTGAGATAAAGAGCGTTCTACTGCAAAAACGGAATGTAAAAGGCACTTTGGCTCACTCTTGTAGCAATTCAACGGCGATTTCTTTGCGGACTATTAATTCGGTACTCAATTTGGCTGAGAGGCCGTCGACGTGAGATGCTCTTCTTGTCTGTGTGCATGTCTAATACCGAGACTTTTTTGTGCCGTTTCGGATCATTGCCAAAAGCAAAAGTCAACGGCTTCACGAGATGCTCGGAGAAAGTGAGTGAGAAGAGAAAATGACTAAATTCTCCAGAGCCCCATTCATTACATAATTTGATTTGATTTACTCTGCTTATTTGATTTTCGCTCGAGAGCTGCTGGGCTGCTTTAAATTAACTCTGCCGCACCATCGTTGCGGGATCAAGTAGTGCCGAAGAGGGCGTTGAGTCGCAATCTCGCAGCGGAAAACAAAGATAAACAAGCTGGTGCATTACAATGAGCCACAACGCCCCTCTGCGCGATAAAAACAAGGCAAAAGGGCGTGGGAATCATTTTATTGCATCTCTCTTTCTGTCTTTTTGTCTGTCTGAATAAAGGCCCCAATTTCTTTATTTGGTTAAAAATTGGTTGCAACCGGTCGCTTACTAGTTGATAACTGCATGTAAACTAGTCAAAAGTGTGAGGGAATTCCTCTGCATCCATATCCTTTCCAATTTCCTGAGTCTAGGGTCGTTAAAATAATTCAGCCATAAGATTTTAAGATAATTTTTTTATAAGAACTGAGGCAATATTTGTGATTTGAGATTTGCGTCTCGGTACAACAGGTTAATGGTAGACGTAGAAGGTACAAAAATCCTTTAAAAGTTTCAAAAAATAAAATAAGCTATTCAAAAATTTTAGCCTATGTGTTTTTTCCCAAGGGGACTAAAGTCCTCGAGTGTTAGGCATGATTTTCTAAAAACCGATAAAAGATAATTTTTTAAAACACAAATCCATTCTCAAGCCCTTCATGCTTCAAAAACTCTGTGCAAACTTTTTTAATGTTTGTTCCCTCTAACCAAGCTCTTTCACCCCGTTATCGTTATTTTCTATTTTTCAAACCCGATTGGTGTGTCTGGCTAGCTGGCACATGCTCTCACGGGCAGCTTAGTGTGCAAATGTTTGGGATGGTGTTGCTTTATCTATCGGCTAGCCACAATCGAAAACAAACAAACACACCCACTGAATAAATAAGTGAAATTGCAAATTCAATGGCCTTGCCAATTTTTGTTTGTGGCACCCGGAGAACTATTCGTATCGCCAAAGGAACGCATCTTGCATTTTAATTCGGCCGTTGGTGCATGTTTCAAATGAAATCAATGTTTACGGAGAATTTTTAATCCCCCGCCTCCTGAAGCTTGATTACTTTAACTTTTCTAGCTGACGAATTGTTGTGTTTCCCCAAATCGTTCGCCGAAAAAATCGATACGTTGCGGAACCGATCTCGATGGGCTGACTTAGTGTTGCGAAGGGAAAATCGAAAAGGGCACATTGGACGGGCCTCTGAACATGTAAAACTGATATTTGCTGAGCCAGGATAAAACGCGACCTAAATTGATAAAAAGCAACAAAATATGGCGAACGACGAGCGAAATCAAGTATTCAGAACGTTTCAGATGGCGCAAACGGTGAAATTAATCGAATCATGTAACGTTGTAATTTCCAAATTGTCAGTTGAAAATTTTCATTCTATTTTCGAAACCCGATGCGAAATATTTAGGACGGGAGTATGGAAATTGATGGAAATTGATTTTGTCGCGAACGCGCATAAATTAAAAATTTAATGATTCTGATGATAACCGAGCAAATTTTATAATTGGAGTGTAATGAATAATGAAATGTCATTTGAATCTCATTTGCACAATCAGAAATCACAGAGAAAGAAAAAACAAAAATCGAGCCAGAAGGAGAAAAATAAAACTGGATCGGAAAGTGGGTCAAAGAGAAGAAAAGAAATGCTTTTGCTTCATTAATCAATCAGAAATCAATTCGCACAACTCACATACGAGGAGACAGCAGAAATGAGGCTAGTCAGACACAAAAACATGCGAAATGTGATTCAAGGAACTCATTTTCACTCGAGCGGAAGACGAGAAAGAGGCCGAGAGACAATAGTGTGCCAGCATTGGCATAACTTCAATTCCCATCTCTTATGCGCAATTAGCTTCTTCGTGCTTTTTCTTTGTTTCATAAAGGCACAAAAAGGTTCACGCTGACGGCCGAACAAAGCACTCAGACATCCACATTTTTGATTTATTAGTGCAGTTCCTCCAATACCGCCATCTCGGTGTCGCTCCTGATTTTCCCAGCGTCTCAAGAATTGCCTCATAAATTCAATCTCAACCGTTTTCCGCCGACGAGCTCTTTATTTTGCAAATTCAATGATGCACTTCGCTATATACACACACATTAAATAATCTGCTTCACTTCACCGATAGTGGAGGCACTATTTTAGTGAGCGGGAGTCGAGCGACAACAACTTTGCTGGAGGTGTGCAGGAAGTAAAAAATTTATGCCTTTTTAAAATCCCAACTCTGCATTATACCGTTGTCGTTGACTCAAAGTTGCACAGATTATGCCCCCATAGTTTTAAACTTCACTTTATTTTATGCAACTTGATAGTTTGTCAAGTGAGCGAAGCGGGGTGTAATGGAAGAATGGAGAAGAAAAGTCTTAAATGGCCGGTTGCCGGGATTGTTTAAATTAAAAGCGCGCCAAATCGTGCTTGACAGGATGATGAGGATGATGAGCAGCCAGACTAGATGGTACAAAGGGGAGCAGATTTGCTCCGACTCACCAATCCACTCAAGAGACGGTAGAATTAGATTTTTTTGTTTCTTTAATTCATAATTTCCGGAATTTTGTCTGAAATTTTGTCGCAATTTATGCTTTAATAAAGCGGCCTCTCCACTTTGAATTTCAGGAGTAACTTTGGATTCAGTCACTTCCAGAAGTATGTTGAAAAGCGTTATGTCGAATCTTTCCAAAAATATCTCAATTTAAATTTATAAGAGTTTTAAAAAAATTTGGAGACAATCTAGGGTATTGGGAGAGCTCTTGGAAGATATGCTTGACAACCATCATCACAGTCATGAGAAACAATCTGACACGAATACTGTACACGGTTTTGTACAAGTTCATCCAAGAACAAGTCTGCCGAAATTATCTTACTTGCCAAGGTCTAACAAGCAACTCATGTCAAAGGCGTTGAAATATTCAGTGACCTTTTTGAATTAAATACTTGAAAATGGCGTACAGCTTGTGTGTGTGTTTCCGTTTTGTATTGTTAAATTTTCTTCAGGATTCCGAGAATTTATTCATAACTTCATAAGCCCTCCCAATGCAGTTTCATTAGTCTTGTGGCCCTCAGCTTTATGCTGTTTCACAGAGGGAAAAAATCGATTTTCTATACAAAATTTTTCCATCTTCTTCTCAGTCGTTTGGTTTGATCGGTATTGATTTATTAATTTGGCATTTTATGGAAAGCCACGCAGAATTTCTTGAAATTGGCTTAAAAATATGACAGGAGAAAATACAGTAATAAATTTTTTTATATTAATTAAATAAATAAACAAAGAGGAAAAGTGGTCTCATGAGCAGATTTGGTTTATTAGTGGTTAAGAGGAGCTCTTTAATACATACAAAGTCGTGTTTGAGTTGCCAAACTTAGTAAAAAGATGACGAGGAACTGTAGTGAGAAATCTTATTTCGAATTAAGGTTGCAGCCCACGTTCTAGAAAACCATTAGCTCAATCAGCAACCATTAGTAGCAAAGAAAATTCTGGCTAAAATTATGTTTCATGAATTTTTTTCACATTATGGTATAGCAACTACTTCTATTATTGGTTTTTCCTTTGATGTCACTTAGCGGCTTGAAACTAACTAGCTTTCTGTGAAAATGATATCCGATTTTGTCTCTTAAATGTGTTTATCTTAAGATGAGATTTTCAGTGAACCCAGAAGAAAGCAGCACATAATTAGATGGATGTGACAGATTTATGGAATAGAGAGCGTGCCATGTGCTAGCTCGAGCATTGGCTCCTTTCCGAATCCAATAATGTATTCCACCAAATCCTCCTTCTCGAAAGTCCGTAATGGATTTGCAATCTGCAGAATTTAATTGCTGGCCGCCGAAATTTATTGCTGTGATGACTCATGTCTATTATGGTCTGGAAACGAAAGAAGTTTCAAATTTGCCGCATCAGCAGGGCTTTTGTGTGCTCACAAGATGAGATGAGGTCGCGTGCAGCTGTGATACGCACGATGGAACAAGCAAAACGCGCGTCATGCCATGATATATTGATCACATTCTTCTCCTGATTACTTCGAGTAGATCTGTTTTCGATTTATGTGGCCCGATGTTTTATGTACCCTCGCATCCTTTCTGTCCACGCACGTAAAATATACGGGCTTACAATAAACCCCCCGAACTGTCAATGGCAAGACGGCAATGCTGAACACCTTGGGCCCGATCATTCCGACCAGCCCTTTGTTGAAGTTATTTATGTCTTGCGAAATGATGATTGAACATGGAACGACCTAATCGAGAGTAAATAAGATTTATGATTGACACGAACACCTGCGAATGGGCACATATGGTCTGAGAACATACCAACTTTTATTAATTTGGGACTCTTCTTCACCCTTTTCCAGTCAAAAGTCTGCGTAAGCCTTTGGTGCTATGATTGATTCCAGGAAGGTGTTTGTGTGCCTTTCTGCTCATCCCTCCTCTGAATGAAGGGATACAATTCCCTGCAAACCGAGAAGCCTGAAGCCGAAAAAGGATATCAATGCTCGTGTAGGGTTTGATCTGGATGGGATTCATTACCTTAATTGGTGTTTTTGCCTAGTAAATACGGGCAGGAATCGATGGTTATTGGGATGAATAATTGAACAGGGCAGCCGGATATTGGGAGAAGGTAGACTGATTAAGTGCTTCAATATTTCCTCCGATCCAATAATGTCGAGTCCAACTATTTAGTTCGAGTATCTCAATTAGGAGCTGAGGTGCATTCTCTGAACTCAACTCTAATTCGAAATGTATTAAGAGAAACTAGATTCTTGCAGGATTCAAAACTTTTAACATGAAAACGTAAAACCTAAGAGAGATTTTAAGGACAATTTTCTTACTTTTACTTGGATTTCCGAATTCCGAAGGATCTTGAGATCCATAGATCCAAAATAAAAGAAGCTCGGTAGTTAGCTCATCTGACTTTCGAAGTACATAATTGTGCTTGATTGCACAGAAGGTCTGCTAAAGAACTAAAGTTCGTATCAGCCTCCGAAATAGCCCGAGACCATCTAGCCCATGCTTAGGAACGTATATGCTCCTGCCTAACATCTATTTATTCTTGTTGAACTTTTGATTGATAGAAATGAACTATTTCTGATAATCTTAGTATTAGATTTAATTTGAAAATCCGCAAGGGCAAAACAATGAGAGCTTAAACGGCTTTCAAGTCGGTTTATTGACAAAAAGTTTAACTGAAGCAGCAAAATATGTTGATTATTGATATCGGCCAATGGTCTCGTCTAGAAAGTTTGCTGTGAGTTTTAATAGCCAGTTTCCAGATTGGAAAACAAGTCGTCTGCGTCGCTGATCCTACAAAGCTAATCAAAAGTAGTCCAATAGTTAGCGATGGGAAAACTAAAGGCTCCTCAGTAAGCCGACAGCAAACAAACTAGCAGCCATGAGGAATCGATTTTAGAGGAAAAACAGAGTTAGTTGCCGGATAAGCCAGACTGAAAATTCAATTTTCCCACAAAAGCACAATCAACGTTGTTTTTCCACCAGCCTATCCTCCCATCTCTCTTTGGCTCACAACCGCCATTCGCCAGAAGATAAACTTTCGTTCACTTTGCGACTTCTTTTGGAGACGATGATTATCAGAAAATCAGGATATTTGCATAGCGTAGTTTGGCTCGCTCTCGTTCTGGTATCAGAGAAATCTATCGTGGCGCGGGGCTGCCACTGTCATAGGCGAAGCCAAAAGCACTAAATCAAAATGGATAAGCAACTTGTCAAGGCAACAAAGCACGAAACTCCTCGCATGTGTGTGTTTGGGCCAGTTTGTCTGCACCAGAAACTCGCTAGCAAGTGAGTTTTCACATAAAACAAAAAGCAGAGCGGCTTACTTTGTCGGTAACGGCAATTCTGAATGACGACAAGCTGAAATTTCACATGCTATCAAGTGATGGCCGGGGGGAAGAAGCACATCAGCGATTGCGTTCGCTTATTCACCCAAAACAAAATGATAAGTTTGCCTAGCCGAGGGTGCAGTTTGCATCAAAGGCAAAGAACTTGTGATTATTATGCGCTTAACTTAAAATACTGTCCCTACTCCTCATCATTTGGCCCAGAGGCGTTCACTGCAGCGTCTATGTAGCATATTCATTTCGGGGAGGGGAACACAAAAAGGGAGGTATCTGGCTGCGAAAATGGGACAGAATTACAAAGTGTCTAGACAAATTTGAATTATAGAGACGGTCATTGAATTTTATGGCATCTTGGAAAGTTACTCGAGGATGGAGCTTATGGGGCAATTTTACCTACTTTCGCCAATCAATCAAGCTTCGCTGTGACTGACACGGAGACTTTGCTGCCTCTGTTTATTTTTAGGCTTTCCCTGCCTCCTGCAAATCATTTGTTAAGCGCTGTGGCCGGTGTCATGTACCCAAATGTCATGTCAACACGAACTAACTAAGCTCCCAGATTAGTTCTAATCGCTTAAATTTCGGTTTAGTCACCCACAAACCGCTGAACTTAGTGTCGCCCGCTTGAATTACGTCCGTGCAAAATGCAGTAAGACCTCGTTTTAAGTCAGTTTAAAATTAGAGTTGCTGAAGGATTTTCTAGGCTTCTATATTTTACTGAAGTACATATTTTCCTTTTGGGTTCATTTTTCAAACTTTTTAAGGGGATGGATGGACGTCTCTCAAATGTGTTTCACAAGTAGGCAAGCGGCCCTCAAAATGTCAAAGTCGCGAGACAAGATTTTGACTTTCCCGAAAATTGTATTTTGACTTTTGACTCCTATGACCCGGAACCCAAAACGACGTGGAAGAAGATGGTTGGCAATTATGACAATTTTCCAATGAGGGCTGAAAACTTTTGGTGGGGAACTAGGGAGTTTTCCATTCAAGAATTTTTAGTTGGCTATATTGCCTATAGGAATTGCTTCCTATTTTCTCTGTCTCACAGAAGTAGAAATTTCATGCGCTAAGGTTAAGGTTAAGGTTAAGGTTAAGGTCGCTGGTTTGAATCCAGCTCGAGTCCACGAATTTTTTGACTTTTCTTTAACTTCTATTGCTCTCGTTCATTTTGTTAACGCATGAGATTTCTACTTCTGTAGGGAGTTTTCCATTGATTTATAGGGAGTAAAAATTTTCCAGAGCAAAAATCACCGAAAGAGGCTCTAGGGAAAACTTATAGATAAAGTTCTTGAGGAGCCTTGGTGGCCATTAAAAACTAACTGTGCCCTATGGAGACCATAAAACTTAAAATGAGGAGGTGAGGGTAGAAAAAATTGGAATCGAAAGTTGCTTTTGGAAGTTTCCAACTCATTGAACCAAATTAATCGCAAAAAAGATATTCCCCAAGAAAAAAAGACGGCTTCTTTCTCCGAGTGTCGACTGTCCGCGTAGGTATTAAAAGCAGGCCTTCGCAATCATGCGTGAAAGCAGCTCGCTGTGTGGTTTTTGACAACACGCGTATTTGGCGAAGGGTATTTCATAAATAATTTATCGTTGGCGCAAAGTAGCAGTAAGAGGGAAGGAAAAACAAACATTGGGACTTGAAATTCAAATGTTTTATAATTTGTTACTTATACGTTTACGGCGATGGTACCACATTCGCATTATTTTCGCCCCACTACCTCCCTTCGTGAGGCATTTTAGGCCGCTGCAGCATTTTATCCGCACGGAACCGTAAGCAGCTAAGCGTATTTAATATTTATGGCCGATTAACTAACCACAAGTTGCTACTCCACTACAACTCATACGCGGGCGAGCGCTCGCAGGTCCCCAGCGCCTCGTTCACGCTTCTCTATTTACTCACTTGCTTTCTGTGTTATTGTAATTAGCGCCCGCATATTCGGCTACTGCCTCTACTCTCTGATTTTTCGTGAAAACGTCCTAATTAAGTTGTGTTATTCAGTCGCATGGCTCACTTGCAGAGAGTCGCTCCACGCCAACATCGAGCAGCTTGGAAATGATCAACTTGAAACGGAAATATTTAAAATTAAATGTTTAAATTGGAATAATTATGCTTGTTGGGGGACTCGAGAGCGGACTACAAGGCTTGTTGTTTGTGTGTGTCGGGACAATACAGGAAAACATGAAAATAATTTTATGGCGTTTGTGCCGGCGATTTTTCCAGCTCAAAACACAACAATGTCTGCACGAAATTCAATTCCAGGCTCCAAATTTTTCATTCCAAACGCCATTTAAATTGCGTTGTATAGTTCTTGCCCGCCTAACCGAACAGAATGTTATGGCGCTGGAATGAGGTCCTGAGCGGGCAAAACAATGCGCGTCTGTGGCGAAACTGGGCCAACTTTAATTCCCGAAACTCTGAGTTGTTTCCGCAAAACCTCCCAGTCACCTCAACATGAAGAGATGCAGATGCACCCATAAATACTTCGTTTAAGTTAAATCATTCAGGCTGGCAGTCAAGCGTTTTTGGGTGCCTTAGAGCACCACGAGAGAAGAAAGAAAAGCGGACGAACCATCTTGATGCCTGCTTGCTTCAAAATACAAAACGTAGGTACGTGTTTGCCCCGAAGCCGGGTCCGGTCTCTCCTTGGCAAATCATAAAACGAAGCCCAAAAATTGCTGGAAGCGTGGAGCAACCAAAGCGGCAACTTTTGAGGAAAAAGTCAAGGAGATTAACCCTACTTCACTTTCTTATGACAAGTATGACAGCTCGTCCGTCCAATATTTCACGCTTCGCTCAGGGTAGCAATATACCTTGAACCCGTGCGTCATCAGTAATAAATACCGCAGGCCATCATCATCACTTGATGTAACATCGTTGCCGTTGCGAGAGGAAAAACGTTGAAACACTTTTAATTAATCATCGCCTTCTTTGCTTCTTCGTCCTTGACCACAACGTGATATCTTGCCATCAGTCACCATCCATCTATCGTGGCCCGACTTCATTATTCAAATCTTGACAGTAATGAATCCTGAATTGTAGGCGTTTTAGGCATGTTAAAACAATAGGTGTTCGTCGTCTACTAAGAAAGGTTTTGCACAAAGTGGGAAACTATTCGGGATTAAGGGTTAGTACAAGTTAACCAAACTTTCTACTCCTCTCCCTGCTGCGTGTCCTTACCAATCCCACTCTAATTTTAATTATAATCAACGTCTTTTAAGGTTTGTTCTATTTTCCTGTGTCGATCTCAGACACCTTAGATTAAAGACAGAAATAGTGTCATTCTTAGATTTACCGAAAATTCATCAACAAACACGGCAAAAAGGTATGGGCTTAGAAATGATTACAAAACCTTATTTACTATTTTTTTAAAAATTGATTCGCTTTCTTATTTATCTACAATCTTAGTCTTAGGGTAAATTTGTGTCTGTTTATGAGACAGAGAAAAAAATTTATTCCATGGAGGTTCACTTGAAATTCATACAAACCTCAATGTGGCTGTCAATGCCTCAAAATGGGTGATTTACTCGTAAAGGAAATTAAAAATGTTCTGTTGAATAATATGGTTTTTGGCGCAATTGGTTGAAAACCTTCCTGGGTGGTAAATCCCTTATACCCTTTGAATTGAGCCAGTGTTGGCGTGAGGGATCCTTGTTAAAATTATCTACTAACAAAGAAGGAGGTACGTTTTTCTCGAAAATGGGAGACGAAAAAATTTCCAGGATTCCCTGGCAGAAGGTTAAGTAATTCTGATGTTTGAAAAAAACTCATTTAAGCAGTGTATCACAAAATGATGTCGCTAATTGACTACGAAAAGGGGCAGGAGCGAGTTTCCTTGAAACAAAGTGGAGAATTCAATTTGACTCCAATTATCAGGGAAATGCATGCTCATGCTCGTTAGATGCGGTCATTGTCAGGCCCTTATATCGTCATTAAAAGTTCCACTCTTCGTGACGCAGATGCAAGAGGTTTTTTATCACACGGCAACCACTGTCGGTCAAATTAAAACTGCGTTTTTCATTACAAAAATAATTTATGCTATGCAGTGTGTTGTTTGGTGCTTCCGGAAAAGGGATAATGTGTATGTTGTCTGTCTGTCCACTACTTCTTCGGAATACGAATAAGGCTTCCACGCAATTTGAGCAGCAAAACTAGATACGTTACGTAATGAATGCACAGTTGTGTATTAAATTCTCAAACAAACAGCATCAGTGCTCGGTGAGAACAGCTAAAAGTATGGGGGAAAGAGGAAAAACGTGAACTTTCTGTTTTCAGCATCTCATGCATATAAAACGCAATTATTCACACGAGCTCACTCAACTGCTCTGCACTCTGCCGATGTTTTATAACGTTTTGTGTTTAAATATTTTCGGGCTCTTTGGGATATTTTCGTATGAAGTATGGCGCATTTTTGTAAAGCGTTAAGCTGCAAAATAATTAATGCAGATACGCGATTTATTTTCCTTCGCATCTCGCCCTCGCCACTCGTTGGCGTGGAAAAGTTTGTGCATTTTACCGATTGTAGATGACTAATTGATCCATGGGGGTGGATTGAAAATAAGAGGATTTTAAGTAACTTCTCCCAAACCTCCTAAATTTTTCAAACGATTTGCTTTTGTTACCTTCAATTCCTAAATTCAAGAGGAACTCTTGACTCGGGACCTCCGTGACCTTTGACTCTCAGTACAATCTAACCGAGCAATACATTTTTCTTGGCTTGTGGTTAACCAGGAAAAAATGTAACCCTGGTACTTAAAAGATGATCTACCTTAAAAGATGAAGAAATGTTTCAAAAACGGAGGGCTCAACAAAACCATGGAGCTGTTGATGATCCTTAAAAGCTGAGCTTCAAGACACCAATGGCAATCCCGTTTTGAAATCATAAACTTGCCTTGATACCAGAGTCTCACATTCGTGTCGCAATTTATTATTCTATTTTTCACATAAAACCATATCATCCTCGTCCTGTTGTTTCGCCTTGGCTTCAGCCTTCCAGGCTCGTCACATTCACGTTGAGTGATGCTGTCGCACGCGGCATTGGAGACGTTTTCATTTCAATGCCAACCCGACGCGCCATCTGAATTTTCCCTTTTCTCACTTCTTTTTTCTCTTCTCTTTCCAGATCATAAATCAACGGTAAAAGACAGTGATTGGAAAAGATTATGGCAAGAAGCAGGTCATAAAATTCCTAATTTAAAAATAGATAATAGTATCGACTCTACAGATAGCACTGTACAGATAGACGATAATGAGGTAAATATTGTTGTTTTGATGATGTTGATCTTCGTATAATATTTTCCATGAATGTCCCAACCCCTAGTTTTTCCTCGGTGCTCATAAAACGTAGACATGTTACAATCCATGATTGTTATAGCAAAGCCTTAAGAGATACGCCACACAATTGATGCCGATGTTTTATTATTGGCCGAACCCGCATTGAGCGAATTTATATTGAAAAGAACGACGAGACGAGGTCAATGGAAGAAAATGTGATTGGGCTTATCAGATTGGCACAGGAACAATATTTTTGTGCCTGAGTGCACAATGTGACCTTATTATTTCGACTTCACATAATTTATTGCCTCCAATTAATTGGAGTTTCCTTCAGATATGCAGGACTCGTAACTTGAAGGAATAAAGCTTTGAGATTTATGACTCTCTTTAAAAGTTTGGGCTGAGATAAAGTTGCATTAGAAGCTAAGCTGCTAGAGTCTCGTTTCCACCAGTGGCTCTAGGAAGAGACAAAGTAAAATGGCACTGTACAGTACTAAAATTTAAATGCATGTTAAATTGAGAACCTGGACTCCATGACCTACTTCAAAGGGTACTCTCAGATTTCGAATTTCACGTAGCAACAACATGCATCAATTTGTATTTGCTCACCTTGAGTGCCGAATGTACATAAAATTTCATTTGAAAGGAAAAAATTTCAACTATACTGTAATATTTAGGAACTCAATATCTTTAAGACGCCTCAGGTTTTGTTAATTTTAGGCAAAGCTGGGCACAACCTCAGGACTCCCAAAATTATTATTATCATAATTTTTTTTTGACTCCCAGGATTCTCCTTAAAAACATGTTTAAGGCTTAGTCGGAGTTGAACGCATTTGAGTGCATTTTCAATTCGGCTTTGTTGCAAAAGTTGGGTCAAAGTGAAAATATTTTGTCCCAAATTCCGTAACTGCAGAAACTTATTGGACCCCTGACTTTAATCCCATAGGTCATAGAGCCTTAACGTAGAAGGGAATTTTGCTAAATTTAATTTCATCTAGCATTTGCCCAAGTTTTAGCTCCATTGGAGTCAAAAAATGTTTGCCTCATACTAACTTTGGGAGCCCTCAGCTTGTGGCTCAGTGTGGCTCTTAGGTAATAGAAACTTAGTGTACAACTTTTTTTCTGCATTTGCTCCCATCTAACAGTTGCCATAGTTTCAGCTCGATCGGTTGAATTTGAAATTTTGCCCTTCTGCTCGCAAGGGGAAGTCTTAGGTCGCTTATTGACCCCTCAGGTCCGTAATTTTACATTTTTGAGGCCATGATTCGAAACAAAAGTGGCTTGATTTGTCATTTTACATGAGGTTAAGGTTTCTCAAAAGTAGGAAATAGTTTCAAACTTAGTGGCAAATATTGGTCAAAACTTTTAGGTAGGTAGGTACTTCATCCTTTTGGTAAAAATGGTTTAGTTTACTAGACACTTGTCAATATGTTAAGGCTAAAAGTCAACCAGATGGCTTGTTCGACAACTAAATCTGACATGGAGACCATCGAGCAAGTTACGTCTTGGTACTATGAAATACCATTATCTAAGAGTCAGAGAGATATTTAGAAGACCGATTTTGACTGGGTCTTTTCCAAGCTGAAACACGCCAAGAATCGTCCTTTAGGAAAGTACACTCTGGCTGAGCTATTTTTGATTGAGTCAATCCTCAATATGCATAAATGTTTCATGATAAACTGCTTTAAATGTGTCCTCACTTCCTCAATTTTTCAGGCGCTTCTCCATTGTTTTCGCTTTTGGCAGCACACACACAAACAGGATACTTCAACTGAGTTTTTCAATTAGGCAAATGGATGTCATCATTATTCAGTTCCTGCATTGTCTGTCCGCCCCCCTCTTTTCCAGATATATTTGCCGTCCTCTCTCTTCGCACAATGTTGCCCCCTCCCCCGAAGGCTCTTATTATTTTCATGTTGATGACTTCACAATTTTTTGAAACAATTTTTGTCACTTTCAACGCCAAAGGCATCATTATTTCCGTGTCTAGTTTCCGTCCTCCCGTCAGTATCAGTGTTGGAAACAAAATAACGACATTCCTTCGGAAGCTTGATGACACTTTGAGTGCTCTAAAAAGCCCGTTGAAGCCCTTTGTTTGCAAGCTTACCTCGAGGACTTACCATCGGAACGCCGTTTTTGTGAAATTTTAAACCGTTTTTGACACAAACAGAGACGAACGGAAAATTTGTATTTTCGCAATACACAACACTTTGCAGCACAAAAACGGAAGAAATAATGGCGTTACGCTGGGAGAACTCCGCTTCACACATTTCCCTTGAACTCAATGGCTCATACGACGATAATGATGACGACAGTTCCCTTGTTCTGATTTTTTCTCAACATCATTTTCCGGCTCATCAGGGAAATGGAAATGAATGGCGCACAAAAAAGTCAGATGGAACACGCAAAAGAAAAACACTTAAATTCAAATTTAACTAATGATGTACACATTATTGCCAATGTAGTGCCTTATTGCCCCAGAAAGGCTAGCAGGAAGAGGGGAGGCGCGCGCTCGTCAAAACAATGGGCCAAAAAAGGTTGCGACAACAAAGAGATCAGATTGAAAAGCCATAAAATTTGATTGGGGGCAATTAAACAAGCCTGAAATATTCATGTTCATGGAGGTTGTTAAGATTTCGGGCCCATTAAATTTGTTGTTGCTGTAATTCAGCCAGCTTTTACGCTCCCTGGCATGCCAGGGAGGTTGATGTAGGAAATTTATGTGTTAATCTGCCAGTTTTTATTTCCTATTATTGTCCCGCGACTTGTGTGCTCGGAATGAATGTTTTATTGGTTCCGTAGACCTTTTTCGGAGCATTAAGTGGGGAAATTAATACCTTTTCGTTTTACTGCTATTTCCAGATTTTAGCTCAAAACACCACCGTGCAATTAGGAGGCACAGGTTTTTTAGTTTGTAAGGTGACTGGCACAGATCGTGTAGGACTGAACTGGGTAAGTAGAGTGTGAACAGCTTTTTACGATTTATCATCGTTCCTCCTTGCCCAGCAGCTTAATGAGAAAATTCATGCATAAAAATGTTGTAAAAATTTCATCAACAACAAGGTCTGTGAGTCCCCGCTAAAATTTATCTAATTACACTCTTGGGACGAGCTGCTATCTCATGGAGTCATGCCTGTATTGTTTATGAGAAAATATGGCCTTGAGTTGTAAACAAAATAATTTCAGGGAGCAACCTTTACCTTCTGCCGATGGGGACTTGCTTGATTAAAAGTTAAACTGCGAGAGTCATTTTTGCTCAGCTCGGAGGATTTACTTACGGTTGAAAACAAGCTGAGATCGCTAACTAGTTTGTCTAGAGAGGAAACAAAAACAATATGGAGCATAGATATTTTATCCTATATTTTTTATTGCCTTGTGTCGTACCGATAATTTTAGCCTTAACTGTAAACCAAGCCAATATTTTTAGTACATATTCAATATTTTGATTTTCGGTTAAACGACATCTAATCAAGCTTTTAATGGGACCCACTTCAGCTTAAAGGGCCAGTGGCGTAGATAGAGAGGTGATTTGGAATCCCCTCCAGTTTAAAGTTTCCCATTTATTTGAATTTGTTGTCGATTCCAACTGCAAAGATCCTATTTCGAGGCCAAGGGTCCCATATTATCACTAAACGTACCAGACTTGTTGCCAAGTAGGTGCTAGGGAGCTGAACTTCTCCCAGTGCTTTTTTAGCCATAATCTTTCTGACATCCTTTCGACAAACTTTCATCCTGGCTATATGCTCAAGGTATGATCTAATTGACATCATTCAAACTCTCCAAATATTTAGAGTACCAAAGATCAAAGTGAGCCCTAAAGCGCTACAAAATCTAGCTAAACAACTGTACCCCATAATTCTCTTAAAATAATCTCAATTGGAAAAGGGAAACGAAACTTCCTGCGCTACGAGATATTGATTTGTCAAAATATTCTAGCAAATTCCTAAACTTGTGATTTTCAATTCAATTCAATTCTCTTTATTCAGCTCCAAATCTGGTCTACACAATGTGACTCCCAGTCTGTCCCTGAAGGGGAGATGGGTGCTCCGACCAGGACCTCATAGGCCGTCAAGGGCCCCTAGCGTCCTATCATCCCCAGCCATCTGATCACCGCTCGCTGGCTGACCTCCGTGTGCCGTCAAACCTCCCTGTTGCCTTCACAAATCGCAGCAAGGTGTCAAGGCCATCCTTGTCCAGATCTTGGTACCGGAATGGTCCTCTGTAAACCGTGCGCCGCGCTGCCTCAAAACCGTCACATTCCTGCAAGAAATGCTCAGGGGATTCCTCGACCCCTTGAGAGCAGTGACGACAAACCGGCGAGTCGGACAGATTCAGCCTGTATAGGTGTCTGTTCAACGGACCATGGGCCGTAATCGCAAACAACAAAAGCCGAATGTCCTGTCTCTTCCAAGTCAGCAAATGCCTCGTCCTCCCTGGATCTGGACCCTTTAGCCATCTCTTTGTCAGTCTGCAGCTCCTGAGGCCAGTCCAGTACCTATGGTGCTGTTGACGTAGTCTCAGCTGCAAATGTGACTTTAGAGAGGCAAAAGTCCAGCCCAGAACAGGCTCCGGTCCCACAAAGCCAACCGCAGACCCATCTCTTGCAAGAGCGTCCGCTGCCTCGTTCCCCGGAACACCAGAATGTCCTGGAACCCATGCCAAAACCACCTGGTTGGACTGCCCCAGATCGTTAAGCTTACCAATGCATTCCCAAACTAGTTGGGACCGCACGTCAGCTGAGATCAGGGCTCCCAAGGCAGCCTGGCTGTCAGAGAAAACCACCACCCTCTGAGCAGTCACGCCCCTATCCAGCAACTGAGTGGCCACTTCAAGAATGGCGTACACCTCAGCCTGAAAGACGGAGCTCCTCCTGCCCAGAGGAATCGACATCCCAATCCCAAATCCCCCCACACACACACCAGCCCTAAACTTGTGATACTTATCCAAGTTTCAGCCGAATTTCCAATGCAACCAGACAAAACTCATGCCCTCTGAATTGAGCGCCTCAAAATTATGGAAATGAACTCGGAGTTGACGCAAGCATATAGGAGTATAGTGTGATGATAAGAAAGTTGCTTCATTCAGTCAGGGGCTAAAATTTGCATTTTATTGGAGCTGAGGAAGCGAAAGAAGGAATTGCACAGCATCTGTTACATTCTCACGTAGCTACCTTTTATAACTCCCAAACACCATGCAGATATATGAAATAATAACATATCATAATTTTTATGATAAAAAGGCTCTTTCTCTCCTCCGTACGACTCGGCTTCCCTCGCCCAGCTTCACTTGCTCCAATATCTTCCTGCATGCGCCTGCAAAGTTAAAATTGAATTGAATTTGCACAGCTTTTACCAGCGGATAATGTGCCTTCACTGAGGGAGAGATAATATTAAAAGTCAAATTGTGAATGCTCCTTCTGAATACGAGCTTCGGCAGAAGCCTGGTATGGAAACAGAGGTGTGGTAGGTGTTTTGGGCAAAACATTCCCCGACTCCGAGCTGTGAACGGGTTCCATCTTTGCGATGAGATGATAACATACCGTAGGACCGAATTGCGGTGTGACGTGCATCCTTTCACAAAAATGATATGTAATGTTTGAGATAAAAATGCAGATGCATTTGTAAAAGGCCTGCTTGGATACGAATAGACTGCAAATAGCTCCTGCTCCGATATTTCCCTAACACCACAGGCATATGTAGAGCTGGCAAAGAGCAATTTCGGTTTGAAGTAGCTGAGGAACGTGTAGCGGAATGCAAGTAACCGAATTGAGAAACTATCCTTTTCCCCACATGAACTACATTTTCTTTCAAAAGTGAACGTTTCCTGCCCTCTTTGGCACTGATAACCACCATTCCTGCACATGCAGCAGACGAATGCATGGCATGTTAAACGACCGAGAGCTATCAGTATGAACTCTGCCACAGCTTTTTCATGACGCGAAATGAGTAATGCGAGTATGAGGCGATGCTCTTTTGATTCCGGAGAAATTTTCTTTCCATTTCAACCGAGCAAATATTAAAAAATTGTTGGAAAGCCTCACCGGAGATATGGAGGTGAAAGAACCCATCTCAAACTACATCTAGTCCTTAGGCTCAAGCTTGGACAGAAACCTACGAGTAGCGAGTTCCCAGAGGTCAAATCAAATATAGGCATGCTTCCTCAAGTAGAAGAGAGAATTCGCAGGATTTTATTGGGTTAAACTTTGAAAAAAGGACAAACGGAAATAACGCGAAACCACAGGTAGTTGCATTTTTCCGAGAGCATGGAGCATGAAACGCACTCAAAAGTAATAATTTTGCTTGACCTGGTTCCCGTCGTAGCCGTGCCAACTTTGATCTTTGAAGTTTTTCCTCCTTCACCTCTGCTTCCGATTCCCCAAAAGATTTTCCGCTTGTTTTCCTACTGACATTAAATACGCCTCTTTTGACGCTAAGGGTTCAACTTTCCACGCAGGTAAACATGTACTTGTACACAAATGATTATTTTTAATAAGTTTTTCTTTCATCACCAAGCCAGGCCAAGTACGATAAGCTTCCAAAACTATCCAATTTAAAGCTAACATTTTATGCCATAAAGAAAATTTTCGGGTTTTTCCAGCTAACTTTCCAACGGAATAGCCATTTAAAAAATAGATTGACTGTAGTATTCAATCTGCTGATACTTTCATAAACATCGCGAAAAAGGACATCCCTCGGTACCAGGCGTCATTAATAATACTTGATTTACACGTCCACACAGTGCTGAAAGCTTTTCCAAAAATACCTGCAGAATCGACATGTAGCGATTTACTTTATGTTTTATTTATTATTGCTATTATAAAAAATATAAAAACTCGCTGTGCCTGTGCGCCTCACGGGGGCCGCAATTTAGATTCAGAATATGTAAGCCTTAAATTTATTTATGTTTTACATGCGAGTAACGTATCGCCTTGCGAACCTGCATGCAAATATTGATCGGAACAGTTTCAAACAGAGCGAAATATTGAATTTGCCATCCGTTCTCTGAGCTTAAAGCAGTCGTCAGGAGCTCTTGAATTTCTTTTTCCAAATCGAAAACAAACACCAGCCGTCTCAAACGTGGTTCTTGACGTCATGTGACACAAGAGTATGCAGACTGGTTGAAAAATCGTCGAATTAAAATTTTACTTGATGTTCAAAGCAAGATAAGTTGACTTATAAAACAGACCTAAAAGTAGTATCAAAAAGGTAATTTTGATATAGAGTCAAGGGATTGCATTTAAGAGTTTTAGTTGAATTTTGGGCCAAACAGAGAAAAGTTTACTTTAAAATTCATCTTACTAAGGCTCCCTAAGTAAAGGTTATACAACCATTGTATTTTATACATAGATTAACCAACGTGTATTATTTAGACTTTGTAGCTTTAAGATAAAATTGAGCATGTCAAAACTTACATATACTTCAACTAAAAGATGTATTACTTTTGTAAAAAATCTAAAAAAACTTACCTACTAATAAAACTGGGGTTCATCTTTCCAAGGTTTCTCGTTCCTTCAAACCTTCCAAAGAAGGTTTGTCATCAAGACAACTACTGTCGAGTTTTTATACTCACGAAAAAGATGGTTTAAGACATCTAGGAAAGAAATATTTATTGTCTTAAGAAAATTCTCTCGAATTTAACTGATTTCTATTCTGGTAGAACTGTGAAGAAAATTGTTGGGAAATAACGAATTTTCATCGTGCCAATATATTTTTGCAAATGTAAAGCTTTTCCAACTAAAAGTACCGATCTCCTACGGTTGCACTTTACAATTGGTTACTCTATTTATGTATGAGAGTTTTTGCATCAATTTACTAAAGTGGCTTTAACGTGGATGTCCCAAACATAACTTGCAACCAAAACAGGGAGCGTGTTCAAATCTGAGTTCATCTGCATGTCTCGCAGCCGAGCAAGTTTTATGGCACAAAGTTGAACTAACCCCAATTAAAACTTTCCTTGACCAATTTTTCGTCGTGCGATGCAGTCCCAGTTTTTTGCTCCGTCCGTACCAGGATTGATTTAAAATTCATGGAACTTTTCACATCAGCGTGGCAACAGACCATTACCATGAAATGGAATCTTTTATGCCAAGGACACACCACGCTCTGGTCAAAAGCGAGAAGCACAAGAGCGCCGCCAGTGAATTGGTACTTATCAGATACCTTCTGCAGCGCTTCCGAGTCCTCGGTGTTTTTGTTTACCTTTCCTCTTTTTATGAACTTTAAGTCGGCTTCTGCAAGATTCAAGTAAATAAGTGAGATTGAGTGAAGAGCGACACGAGACAGAGAGATATAAATTCTTGAAGAGCTGCAAACACACAAATTGCAAGAGCATATTCGTGTAGCGAGGGAGATACAGTGAGTAAACAACAAAAGGATGAATAAACTTGGAACAGTGTTGTACACTTTTAAATGGAAGCGTGGAGGTTTGTTTATCCTTTTTGGAGTTTTTCTCCCATGAAACCCCGTTCAGGAGCATTATTAATTTTTGTAAATTATGCTGTGAGAGGACAGACGGAAACGTGGACTCAACAGCGCTCTTTTTACATATTCTGGCGAGTGCATTCAAAAATGAAAAAGTGTGCAAACTCTTGCACAGTGAAAACATACAATTATCATTTTAATGATGATTACTTACAAGCGTGACTCGGGGGTAAATTTTCCTTGAGACAAGTGCGCTGTACTCGTTTGGGATCTGCAGCCTCCTCCAGACACAAGTGTACTTACTCGGGAGGGATTCAAGTGTAAAATACCTGCGCAATTTTATGCATGAATTACTCCCTCTTGTGTACGATTATTCTACGGTATTTTGCTCCAAGCTTTTTCAGTAAATTTACTTTGTTTTGCAGAACCAAATCTCGTGGATTCGGCGAAGGGATTGGCACATTCTGTCATCGGGCTCTCAACTCTACACCAACGACGAGCGGTTCGCCATCCTGCACACGCCCGGGTCTAATGTCTGGACGCTCCAAATCAAATTTGTGCAGCGTCGGGACAGCGGCATGTACGAGTGTCAGGTGAGTACCGTCTAGATGTCACTGCTTTTCCCTTGATGATGGCCAACGCGTAATTGATAGTCTCGTACTCTGCTCTTTCGGTTTCTGAACTTTCATCATTAAAACGTGATCTGCTTCATGAAAATAAGTTTTTTAGCTTTATCAATTAAGTGAGTCTGTCATTAAGTGTATCAATCAAAAAGGAAGAAATGAATCCATCCACCTCAATGTTGAACCTGAGAGTTGCGAAAGACAAGAAATCGTCATTTGACTTGAAGACCTCTTTGTACTCATTTTATCACTACATAATTGGGCTGGCATCAAAGCACTTCCGCCAGCTGGTCAAAGGCTTCCTGTAAAACCGACTATCAAAGCCATTGTTTCTAACTCCAACTCCCAAACAGATCCAAGGAGAAGTGTAAGAAACCAATTCAACTGACTTTGCGACACTTTTAACCAGACAAGGGAGAATGCGGCAAGAGAAGTAATCAAAGCCCGAACCAATATCAGATCTCAGTTCAAAGGGGATGCCCAAGTAAACTCGAGAATACAACCAATATATAGGCTTTGTCGTCAGAGCATCGGACTAAATCCCTTGCCTACGGAATTACAATTGAATTTTATGTCACTGGATTACAATTGAATAACTGCTCGACTTCTCCCGCTCCTCCTCGTCCTCTCCCCAAACATACTGACTAGCAACACCAAATTGAAATCAATACTGCAGAGATACCATATCATTTTGCCATTTCACCCGTTTTCCGTCTTTTTGATATTCATATTATTTAGATCTTTTACGTTGTGGTGACATTTTATATTGCCTTTTATCCGTTGAATAAATTCTTCGCCAGCAGCAGCCTCCTCCGCTGTCATCCAGTGTGTGTGCAAACAAATGGGCTTCACAGCGGTTTCTGTAACATTTTACGTTTTCTGCCCATTCAAATCGGGGGAGAAAAGAATGAGCGGAGGATATCGCAATAAAAGGAAGAGACGGAGAATAGGCGAGGCGGGCATAAATTATTTTTAGATAAGAATTTAGTTAACTCATTACATTCTGGTGACGGCGGAAAGCGGAAACCCCGGCCACGTTGCGAGCTCGCAGGAATAGACCGGCATGTATGGGGACGCGCTTGAAAAAAGGGATATTTGATTTTATGGAGCTATGCTGTGTAAATTGGTTTTATGGAGTGCTTCCTGTGATATTTTATTTCCCTCATGGGGTGTACGCTGTGTGCCCGGTCCTACATAAACTGACATCAGCAGAGCCATTTTGTCACTCGTCCCATACACACTTCCCTCTTTTACGTGTCTCTCGAATGGACAAACTTCTTCTTTTCGCCCTTCCTCGTTCACGCTGAAATTCATTATGGCAGCCTCTGTCACTACCGACTGCCGCATGCCATGCCGTGTGTACTTGGCAACACTTGTCACGCATTTATGACACACCATCCGTCTCCACTATGTAGGCTTAGGCACGACGATCATCGTGCACGCATATCTAGAGAGGATTTATTGATGTATTTTGCCTGGAGAAAATAAACATTCACTTTTATGGGGGATTATCGGGCGTAAAAATTGATTTCATCGGAATGCTCTGCGAGACTCGGGCTTCGTACGACGAACTTTGAATATTGCGCAGCCAGCCATTAGACCGGTAGCTGCGTTGCGGAAAAATATTTAAATTACCCCTCGAACTTTCTCAGGCATCTCAATCAGCTTAAATAGGAGTACTACCCGAGTAGCGAAAATGTAGGTCATTCTTTGAAGCTTCGCGGTTAAGGTTTACTAGCATACTCGTCAGTCTGTCCCCTAAAGTCGTAAATGTTCCAAAACTGAAAAACTTGGAGACGACCGGACCCAGGCCGGAATTTTTAGGATTTTCATTTCGTCCAAATTTTTGTCGTCTAGGCTTAAAATTTTCAGCCTTTACCCACCTCTGCATCAGGGGTAGTTTTCATGTTGTATGAAATTTTTTTATTGTAGAGACAGGGCTGGGGCTGAGTTGAATGGGGGGAAGCAATTGAAGATTTGGAATGGTCATGTATAATGAAAAGTTAACCTTGATGTCCATTAGTGAACCTCATGACGAGTGATGACGTTCTCAGGAGGACAAATCAAAAATATTTCCAGCATGAGGGCCTCCAAATTTATTGTTGAGAAGAACAGAAAATATACTTGCTCCATTGATAACTTTTACCAAATATTCTCTAAATTGCAAAAGGTGACAAAACTGACATTAAAAACGCGTTCATCACATAGAGAAAATTTTTTTTCATGAAAATAAATGGTTTCAGGTTCGTTATTAACTAAGCTTATAATATATTTCCAACTCTACTACAATTTTTGAATAAAGGAGATCGGAAAGACCGCCTCTTAACGCTACTTAACATGCCTGCAGGAAGAAGTTAATTTAAATAATACAAATTGGTTACGGATTTGAATTTAATCCCTAGGATGCACCGAACGGCCGCAAGATTACCAAGTTTTAACTACTTATGGGCTAACTCGAACCACACCGAGAGAACTGGAATGATGGCCATTGACGAAACTTTATGAGGTTGATGTAGGGCAAATTGTTGTTAATGTTGAGCGGGTGAAGGCAATCCTCAGCCCGAGCCCGAGCCATCGTCATAGCAGCAAAACAAAATAACTGCTGCGATATTTCCTCCGACTGCTTCTAGGGCAGTAACACTTTAGGCTCCGAGCCTACGTTCTACCACACACAATTTCACCAAATGTAAATAAGTTTCAGCAGCACGTACTTCATTATGTGACGGTGACGAGTATATATTGGAATATTTTATGTTCTCTCGACTTTTGTGCCATGTTATAAAAGCAATAGTGTATTGTGTGACTCGTGAAGATCTCTCCTAGCTCTTGGTAGGTCTGCAATAACAACAACAACAAAAATGGAAGCATAAGCAAAAAAGTTGACTTTGACGAAAATAAAAAAGTCGTGAATTGAATGTCATTGCTGACACAAACATGTGCCTGTTAGGACTGCGAGGCACAGCTCAGCAATATATGTACGTATATAGAAACGTGTTAATGAAAGCGAGGTGGCAGTTAACCAGTAAATGGCTGCTGTTGCTGCTTGTGATGTTGGGAAGTGAAAAGGAAAGGCAGTAAAGTAGTTTTTGTAAGCCCGGGCCGCGCCGCGCCGTCACTTCTGTGATAAGCTGAAAGGTGAAATTGCGGTAATACAATACTTTGCCTAATAGGAGACATACCTACGGTTAGTGGAATCGTGTCTAGACCCTTTTCGCGCGTTGATGTTTGAAATGTGGCCTCGAGCCATTTTATCTTGATTGGCTTGCCATGTGCCTCGTGACTTATGAAATTGGGGAAATTAGTCTTGCGTGGGAGGAAGAACAGCTTTTATATTTTCTTTCAAAGAATTTTTTCATCATGGACTCTGTACATTTATGTTAGTCATGTTTACGCAAAGAGGAAATATAATGGGTGTAAGAAGTAAACCCAAATGTTCTAATCCTCTTAGCTCCATGCGTGAGATGAAAACCCCTTATTCTAAATTTAAGTCGTGTTTGTTTTATTGATGTTCTTGTTAAAATGAGAAAATGAAAAATACTAAGAAGGATAAATGAATACTCTGAGGTTCTTCTCGAAAGACTAACTCATAAACGAATTCTTGTACTCAGTCAGCTTATGGCTTCGAGGACGAAAATTTTGGATTTTTATTTTTGGTGATTTGGCGGTAGTTTGACGCTAAAATAAAAAGTCAGAAAAATCATATGCTTTTGACCTCGTTTCAATATTTTGACCTCGTTTTTCACAGCTGTTTTAACGGAACAGGAAACAGATGTTTTTTTCTAAAAAAGGTAAAACAGGCGCGGTCTATTTTTAGTGACATGTTTTTTGTTTTACTTTTAAAGACTTTCTACAACCCTTTAATTTATCCTGTTGACAACTTTTTTTCAAAGGAGACAAGAAAGTTATTTATGAAAGATTATGTAATGAAACTGTTGAAAAACCTCAATGATTTGGAAATTCTGCTGCACATTTTTGTTTGAGCTCTACTAAGAATGAAAACGCAGAAGACAGCCGGACTCGTCAGCGTCTCTAAATGGACTAATTCATGAAAATGTAAATCTTTAAGAAATTACTCAGTCTTATTTTATGAATGGAAGTTATTTCATTTTAAGGACTGAAAATTTATAATATTAATGTACCTACTGCTATTTTGTCTGAATATATTTTCGGTCTGTTCTGGTTTTAGGCTTAAATTTAGGTTTCGATTTTTAGATGATTAACTTAAAATTGTCTTCTTTTATAATCAAAAAAATTTAATTTCGAGAATCAATATGTAATTATATATAAAAAAAATATAACAAGCAAAATCGGAGATTAAGCTTAAGGGTGCATTTTCAAAGATTTCAAGAGACAAAACTTTAAAGGCCCCTGTACATGGTAGGAGTCTTATGTGGTACTATGATTTGCTAGGTTTAACGCAGACTACAACATACTAAATTTCAGCTCAATCGGATGTAATATAAGGAGTTTTCATACAAACGTAAAACACCCTCATCCCAACCCCCCCCCCCCCCAAGAGAAGGTGGGGATCTAAACTTGTTAGCCTACACCCCTACAGACCATACCCTACACGATGCAAAAAACCGCAGCTTTCTAGTTTATCTGGTTCTTGAGTTATAAAATTTCAGACAGACAGACGGCAAAGCGGCCACAATAGTGCATTTTTTGCAAAATGCTGAAAATGCACTAAAAACAGTACAAAACTCGTTAAACTTTTTTTTCAGTGGTTTAAGAGAAAAACAGGAAAAACAGCTGTTTTTTTGCAAAAAAAGAAAACCTGTTTTACCAAAACTTAGTTGGAAGGAGTAGGCACTGGAAGCCCTAAGAATATTTGAAGCCTCTTATTTTATAAAAGAATAGCGTAGCTGCCAAAGTGAACTGCAACCAACAGCTTTAGTAATGTGTCGCTTCCTCCCACCAATTCCTACCACTTGTATTACAGCCCGAGCAGTTGCAAAAGCGTACACAAAGCGGCTCTTTGAACTGTGATCAAAACGTGTCGCCACCAACACTCGGCTCTCCCTCTAATAACCAATTGAATGAACCGTGAGCTGCATTCGAACAATAGCTGTTCGATGCTAATTTCTCCCTGCACTGCACTTACTCCTTTCCTGTGTGCTTTCAATTTTCCCGCACATAATGCATCATCGCGACACGTCAAATCAATTGTCACTGTTGCTCGCTCTGAAAGAAACAACCTCCTCTGCACCTTCTATTCATGCTGCGTTTTCAATCAGCTAATTGGAGCGAACACAGATGATTGCTTTAACGTTTCTGTTCGGTATTTACAAAGACAATGCCTCATGTAAGCCTTTGTGTCAACAATGGCAACACAAAAGGTGACGCCAATTTGCACCGAGCACACAAGACCAAGCACGAGCTGCAAACATAGCACACTTAATTGGTTTGCTCCTAGATTCCATTTACAGAATCACAGATGCGTTTGAAGTAGAAAACAAGAATCAGAGCCAACGGGGAGTTAATGAAATGTGGTCACACTCGTTTCAAACTCGCTCCGGAGCAGATGCAATGGACACTCCGCAAAATAATATTCCAGATATTGGATGGAAATTTAATTTAAGTCTAATTATATGGCTGGCGAATGATTCAAAACTAATCTAATATTTTAATAACGTAATAACAAAAAGGAATGTTTATGTTTCTGATGAGAGGGGTGTTTAGCATGATTGTATAAAATTGTGAAAATCGTGAGAATGAGCGAAGTCCTTATTTCAAACAACACCACTCCTTGATATGGATCTTATAAATAAAAAATGTGCTCGCCTCTGCCCCGAACAGGCTTTTTTTAATTTTTAAATAAAACATGTTTAAAGTTTAGTCGGACACGTACGCATTTGAGTGCATTTTCAAGTCGGCACCTTAGCAAAGTATGGTCTAAGTGAAAATTTTGTGCCAAAATCCATTTCTGTAGAAACTAAAGAGGTGTCTAAGTAGCTCCGTCCCTGGTGGTAGTACGGGCATATTATAGAATATATTAAATTTAAATTTTCAGCTCAATCGGAGCAACTTAAATTTTCCCCCCTTCAGTGGCCTCTTACTCCACCCCTTTAGGTGATAGGGGCAAACATGTGTTTTGAATGTAAAGCTTGAACCCCATTTTCAAATCCAAAATGTTACAACGAACATATGAAGATCTAGATCATTCTTTGATTCCTGGGAGAAAAGAGTTCATAATCATAGTATTAAATTAGGTGCGTTTCAACACGCTGACAGATTCATCGGCTCTCATTTCTAAACCGCTTGACGTAGAGCCCTAAAAACTTGCACACATCTTTTTTGACTCAAAATAAGAGAGGCTGTGAAAGCATTGATTTTTAGCGCCCCCTGGTGGGAAGTTATTGACCAAAAGGTCCATTTTCCCATACAAAATGGGCTTAAAACTTTCAATTTCGGTATAAAAAAAACTACTTATGGTAGCTTAATGAAACCAAGCATGAGTGTTGAGTTTGACAAGGTCCTAAAGCTCCTTGAAGGAAACTTGGATAGGACTTCTAGAAAAAAAGTTATAAGGGTGAGAAAAAAATTCTCCTTGCAAAAGTGCAATTTTTTCGCTATGGGACAACGGAACTCAAAAACCACCGAGCCAAATTCAGTGCGGATTCGTACACAGGTGTTTCTTAATGCAAAGACCTGGTTTAAGAAGCGATTTTGCGATATCTTTTGTGGGAGGTGAGTTATGGGGGTAAAACCGAAAATCACCTGTTTTCGGCCACATATGTTCCAATAGTGCTCTCGAAAATTAAAATTTCGCTAAAACCTTTTTTCAACCTTACTTGGCAATAAATGAGTATGATTTTTGCCAAGTTTCAGCTTCCTAAGTCAACTTTTCATTATTTCTCAAAATCTTCATATTATGTTGTAATCATAGTATTAAATTAGGTGCGTTTCGACACACTGACAGATTCATCGGCTCTTATTTCTAAACCGCTTGACGTAGAGCCCTAAAAACTTGCACACATCTTTTTTGACTCAAAATAATAGGGGTTGTGAAAGCATTGATTTTTAGCGCCCCCTGGTGGGAAGTTATTGACCAAAAGGTCCATTTTCCCATACAAAATGGGCTTAAAACTTTCCATTTCAAAGCTGTTTTCACCAAACACCACCGGCGTATTAAATGACATAAAATTTTATATAAGTGGCGCGTAGCGCCACCAGATTTTGCCGTAGGCAAAATGGGGGGTTGGTAAGCCGTGCGAGCAGGGGGTCTCCCTCTAGTATTATATAAACATTTGAAAAAAAACAAATTTTTTGGCTAATTTGGGGTCACTTAACACGAATCTGAGGTAGGATTTCTTTTGAATGTGTAATTTTTGAGTTACGTTGGGAGTGGGTGGAAGTCGTTTTAACCCCTTTAAAGGAGCACAACTAGTTGAAATGACAGCCGATTCTCTTGATTTTTATAGTATTTTGGAAGTTTTCAGTTGTAAATATGACACAAGAGGTCTCAGACCTAGATAAAAGGGTAAAAGTTCAAAAACTACGTAATTTTTGTGGGCCATTTAGCCATTCAGAAAAGTGTTATTTTGTGTATGTCTTCTCAGAAAGAAATAGGTTGTAAAAACTGCAGCATGCTTGAACTAATTTTTTTTTCCCGTTCATCATTTCTACGAAAGTTAGTCAAGAAGTTTCTACGCAATATCATTTTTCAATCCAGAGAGAAATTCGGGCTCATAGTTGCTAATATCATTATTTAATATGCGCCAACTTTGTTAACACAACATCCAGTGAATGGATGATTGTAGGCAACCATTAGCTTCCATTATAGTGCCATAATAGCGCAACAAAAAAGGAAAATGGATAATTTGTTGGATCTTTCCTCCTCAGCAGCGTAGAAGCCCCGCTTGAGGCGCACGTACGACGATAACGCGTATCCATGCAAACGAGGAGTTAAAATCGGCAGCATGAAAAGAGCTCAACTTTCTTGCAGAAACTTTTAAGCTTTTACAACCTTTCCAGTGCTGCTACCTCCAAGCCTGATTATTGCGTTCTCCATTCAAAAGGAACTCATTGTTTCCTGCTCCATAAAAGCAAACTTAATCACCGTTTAAATGGTTGTAGTAAAAATTTAAAGGCATTCAAGCTAGAAGGCGCGAAGTGCAAATGGCCATAACTTTAATTAGCTGCACTCGACTTTTGTGCCGAACACATCCGAACTTTCGCTCGTTATCCCCGTTCATTACTGCGGGCCCTCATATCCTGGCATTGACAGCTGGCAAGCTGCGAGTTGCAAAAACGCCACGAAAAGTTGTGTCGTTCACGTCCTTTGCACTCCATTCAATTATTGGCTGCAAACCGTTCTTTGCATGTCATCGCCGAAATGAGGTCTCCAAAACCAGTCATTTTCTTCCATTCACCAGAATGGGGTCACCCAACGTGCACTGCAAATTATTTTGACAGAAGCTTGAAAGAAACGTAAAAGTAAATATTAAATTTAATTGCTGGGCGGATCCGTTGGCATGTCGGAGCTTCAGTGGGCTTCGGGTCGCCGGATTCCATGCCGCGCGGTCGTGAAGGTGTAGCAGCCAATGTTTCACAATCGTGAATAAGTGATGCCTGTTTGTGTGCCGGGGATTGCTTGGCATAAATCAATACATTTCGCTCTATTCGTACCTTGAACCTCTCTCAACATGTGTGTGGCATATGGCAGGGACTCTGTAAGCCCAATTTCGTCCTTTGGCGTGCGCACACATGTGACTGGCTCTGCTCTAGCTCGTTCATATTGACAAAACGAAAAGCTAATCGGAATCGAATTATTATGGTAGGACCGCATGCTACAGGCACAGAAGGTCGGGCAGATTTACATGCTCCAGTTATTTCGTCTATTTATGAGGGAACTTGGTTTGGAGCTTAGGCAGACTTCTGTAAATCAATTTTCTAGACTCGAGGTATGATTTGTGAGTCTTATGACTTTAGATAGATATACCGTGTAATTGGCTGCCAAAACTTCCTTCGTCGCAGTTTGGACTTCCCTAAGGTAAATATTTTCTATGAAAAAAAAATTTTTATCATTTTGAGAATCATTGAAAGCTAGGCTTAGAACTTGTGGTTCCTTGTGACTCACAGAGCTTGGCTGCAAGCAGCCAGATCAGCATAACTCTGCTGTCGTGCGTTGGATTGTCATTAGAAACTTTGGAGGAACACTTCTTTGGAGGAATCCCATTGAGACAAATTCTTGAACCACCGGTATCTAGCAATTAAAATTATGCATCTTTCTACTCCGATTACTCTAATGAATGCCCCTGATAGACATCGCAATATTCATCCAAATTCACACATTATTCAATTACTATTAATCATGCCCAAATCTCTACCACACACACTAGCGTTCCCTCTCTCTCTCCTGGCACTCGGTTGGTTGCCTCGTTCTCAGATCAAATTTCAAATAATTAAACCGAACGTCTTCCCGAATTACCATATCTGGGGAATCTTGTATGTGTGCCAACCCGAGGAAGATTCTCCTTTGAGCGAACATATCGAGAAAATGTGGTCGTCAGAGGAATGCACTACGTAGAACCGAGTTGTGGTTTCTTGTGTTCATGTCTTAGCAGTTCTAAGCCTTCTCCGTCGGCTGTTGCTGCTTTAAATACTAATCAGATTAAATGTGTGACAGCACATCCTCATTCAGAGACATCCGTATAAATTCTCCTTAGTGTTTGTCATTTGTTTAATCCAATTTACTGCTCTTGAGTCTTTGTGGGGTGCCGTAAGAAAACTCACGGAAAATTTTACATCTCCCAGCTCCGTGAGACATCGCATTTCGACTTTCTCGACAAGGGTATCAAAACCGCGACGAAGAAGTGTGTAATCAAAACCGTTTATTTGCATAAATTTGTCGTAACTTTGAATAACCACAACACCCATGTCGATAGAAAACACGAGTGAGCTGAGAACACACATAACTTGTATCATTACTTCCTTAATTATTCATGTATTTGGTGAAATACGAGTCATTATCGCTGTCAGCTTACAAATAGCGCTTAAACCTTTCCGTTTCTCTAATCAACACTTTATGTTGCTCTTAATGACGTTTCCTGAACAGTTATCCCGAAACTAACATAGGATATTCGTTTTTTAAGACTACTTTAAGCATGGGGTAAAACGAGTGTATATCTATATCTTTGTCAGGAAATTGTGGGTCTTGTTCGGTTTGCTATTGAAAAATTATAAAGCAGAAAAGACGAAACTGAAATTCATCTAGAGTAGGTTTTTACTACCGCACGTGTTAAAGCAGTTACATTCTGTAAATACCGTAGGGTGGGAGATGATTGCAAGTCTATTACTCCACCAATTAGGTATCTTATGACCCTTTAGCGACAGCATAAATATGCTTTTCAGGAATATCCTTTTATTTAACGCAAAATTTCATTACGCTTGAATGCAGAAATTTGTGGGGTATTATTATTTGTGGTGTCCAAAAAGAATTAAATATTTGAGCAATTTAAACGAATCAAATGGGGCTGCATTTACCCCCTTTCGAAGTTTCCAGGGAGAATTTCATTACATTTTGACTCACTTTTTGTTGGCTTTGACGTGCATATCCGGCTCTTATTTGCATAGAATGTTTGCTCTTAAACAGGAGAACCAAACAAACAAAGAGGATATGAGTTCTCCACCAATTATATTAATTAATATCGAATCGAATGACCATTTTTTGTAAAAAAAGTACAATAATAAATTAATCCAATTTCAAAAAGCTTATTGCTACTGGCTGAAAATTGAATTCCAGAAACGAGCATGTTGTTATCATCGAAATTCGTTGGAATAATTTTTGGTTCAATACTGTTTTTGCTGCAATCTTAGCCCTAAAAAAGGTTAAGGTTGAATTAAGAATGCGAATGCATAAAATAAAGGGTACTACTGAGAAATTCTCCGGATTGTTGTGACCATACCCTTATAGTACTTATAGTACAACCTAAACTGTTTATGATTGAATAAAAGATCTACTAGTATGATAAGGACGTTAAGCATATTTACTGGAGTAAACGAGAAAAATAAATATCTCGAATTCGTTGCCTCCCCAAGTTAAACTTCCAAGTTGGAAACTTGTTTGGATTTTCTTCATTTTGACAAATAAATCTTTGATAAATTATTTGAAAGAATTTTTTTTAAGGTAGTATAATTCGACATTCCCATAGAAAGTTATGCCAGCTTTGGAAGTATTTGAATCAATTTTCGCACCCAAACACCATTGTACCCATTAAAACCGAGTGATTCAAAATATCCCCAACCCTCCCATGAGACAAAGCGAAAAAAAATTAAGAAACTCATTCTGAAACCTAATTAAATCTGGTCATCGATTGATAGAACCCAGTGATAATCAAGCAAATGGCCTTTTAGCAGTTGAGAGCCGCTTTGCCATTCGAGAAGGCAATTTCACCGCGTTTTTATTCATCAGCAGGCCTTTCTTCCTGCCTTATCGGGCGAACATTGACTTGACAAATCGCGCTAAATGGACTAGAAAATGTTGAAACATTAAACATGAACCTGAATTTGTGAAACGCTTTATTCGAGCCCGCCACGCGACATTTTGTGGTGCTGGTGTACATTATCTTTGACAATAACCGATTACACGTGGCCTTAATTTACATTATTCTCGCTAAATTTGATATTTTGAGGCTTCAAGGTGCGCAGCACTTGTTGATGGAACATTAAGGTGGCTCACGTGCCCGCTATTTTGGAGTTTCGCGGAAAATGAGCTCAAACTATCGATTACTTCTCGGGAAACCCATTGAGTGCAATCTACATCGCGAGACACATAAAGCTAACTCTCTTCCATTTTCTTTCAGATTTCCACTCCAACGGGGGTTATATCGCATTTTGTAAATCTCCAAGTCGTGGTACCCGAGGCATTCATTCTTGGCTCGGGTGAATTACATGTCGACATGGGATCGGCAATCAATTTAGTCTGCATCATTGAAAAGGTAAGCCAGCTCCCCTCGTCTCCAACACCGTTTATTTTGTCGCAGATCACCCCGTCACAATGACCTTTGGCCACACGCTGTTTTTATCCACTACTTCCCGATCCCAAATCAATGAACGGATTTAAAGGACTTTTCAAGGATCTGCTTTGCATCCCAACAACCTTTTTCTGCCTCGGTTTCCATCCACCTTATTGTCCGCCCGGCCGTGCCAAAAGAGCGGAGGAAATTGGTCATTCACACGGACAAAATTATTAATTCAATCTCCATGAAGACGTCATTTGCGTCCGTTTCTACGGTCTGCGTAGGAAGGGTTTAAAAGATTTGCTTCCGCGTGGATGTTCAGAAAGCTTGATAATGGGGGGTGGACCAGAAATCGGGCCACGAGCGGAAGTCGGTCCTTCTCAATGGATTCTCCTTTTCAATTAATTCTTCATTTCCGGGTAATCGCCATTTCCAGGGCAATATTGGACACAGGGGGCGTTCTCCGACCTACTTTTGGTAAAAACTGATATTCAAAGAAACCTGGACTGGAGCGAAGATTTAAAAATGGAGGGAATACGTTATAACCTCACCGTAGAACCTCGCGAAGGCTTTGTTTGTTTCAATCAAAATTGAATTAACTTAATCCGGAAATATCACTCTCGCAAATTACAACGCCCTCGGAACATGTTTTCGCAAGCCAAAAAAGTTGATGGAATTGAGGCTCAATCCGTGAAAAATGTTCAACATGAATTGTTTGGATAATTTATTATTTTATTTTCTGGTTTTTCGTTAAGTACATGCACACATTGTCCCACATTCGGTTGAAATGGTGTTGAAGTTTTTATTGTTTCCCTCAATTCAATTCTCACACATCTCACAGCCTTGTTGTGTCTGATGACGTCAATAAATTGCTAATTTAAAAGTTGTAATCAGCGAACATTCAAATTCAATCTACGTCGGGCGCTGGCAATTTGTTGAGCGCGCCTCACTGCATAACGTACCATAGATATTTGTGTCGCTTCGCAAATATTTTACGAGGTATTGGCGAGCAATGTACGTATGAAAATCCCGCGAATTTTACTCTCCAACTGGAATTTTTAACACAGGCAGGCATGCTCGCCTATTTAATTTCACAAATCTTTAACTATATTCTGTGTAGGCTTCTAGTAGGTAGTCAAAATATGGATTGATAAGCATTCTTTTGATGTTTCAGCTTAAAAAGAAGACGCTTAAGAGCTAATTAGTGATTCAATTTTGTCAGCAAAATAGTTCGATGAGTTGAGTTGAGTTGAGTTGTGTGATGAGGCATGGGACCGCGGCAGTTCTACTGAACTGATTGTGGTCCACCCGCTTGCCTGATCACCGGCTCCATCCAGGGCCGCAGAGAGAGTGTCTGCATTGGCCGCTGATTGGGTTGGATCAGACAGCAAGGGTTGCCTCGAAAGTAATCAAAATCCTGCTCTTTTAAGATACCGGTAAATGTCTATTGCCGGATAATAGTAGAATTTCTCGGGATCAGTCTTCACATTATTAAAGAACCTCATGCGGAGTTTATCCAATGCCTCGCATTCGCAAAGTATGTGTTCTGCTGTTTCCACCTCCATATTGCAGTGCCTACACGTGACACAAGAATTCTCAGATAGGATTTTCTTCTTTCTTCTCATATATCTAACTTGGCAGTGTCCTGTAAGGAAGTCTACAACGAGTCCAGTCTGAGGTCTTTGTAGTTTAATCAGATCCTTAAACCGCTTGGTCGAGTAGTCCACGATGAATTTTTTCGAGTGGCTTAATCCTTTTGTGGAGTGCCAGTAATTCTGTACTTTTTTCCTAAAGATGTCAAGAATACTTTCTTTTATTTTTGAAGCAGAATAGTAGGTCAGAGGAGGAGCGTTTGGTCTTCTTCTCACCCTCGATTCGGTAGCTTCCTTAGCTATTTTGTCTGCTATCTCATTTCCTTCATAACCTGAATGTGCTGGAATCCACAAGAGTCTGACGGAGTTTGATAAACCTAGCTTGTTTAATGCCTTCTTTGTGTCGAAAACCGACTTGGACGAGCAAACGGGTGAGTCTAAGGCTTTGATTGCCGCCTGGCTATCCGTGTATATGTTAATGATTTTTTCCTTCACTTCCTCCTGAAGATTGTAAAGTGCGCATTTTTTTACTGCAAAGAGTTCTGCCTGAAATACCGTAGTATGCTCGTCTAGTTTAATTCCAATTTTTTTGTTCGTTGTGGTGTTAATAACTCCGCAGCCTACCCCCTTTTTCGTTTTAGAACCATCAGTGTACCAGTGTATTTGTTTGTTGTCCTCCTTAAAGTTCAGCCAATAATCGCGCTCATAAATTGTCGTTGAAAATTGTTTGCTGAACCCATAGTGTTTCTCCATGACATCAGTGTGCTCAAGGACTTTTCTCAGAGAAGAACTTGAGAATGTGCCCTGGAGGAGTTCATTATCTTGAAGATCCTTTATTTCTTTCTTACAAGAGATGATTTTCCTGCAGTTTGATCTGACTGCTTCACTTTGAATATGGAGATGCAGAGGAGGAAGGTCGAGAACAATGTTGAGAGCTGCGCCAGGAGACGAACTTGTGGAACCAAGAATTGTTATACAGGCCAGTCTTTGTAACCTGGACATTTTCTTTTGAATTGTTTTCAGCTTGGTTTTTTTCCACCAGATGAATGCTCCATAGGATATTATTGGCCGTATTATGGCCGTGAAGAACCACAGTGCCAGTTCGGGTTTAAGACCCCAGGTTTTGCCAGCCATTTTCTTGCAGACCCAGAGAGAGTTAGTAGCCTTAAGAATTTGCTTGTCAATGTGGCTTTTATAGTTCAGCCTTCTATCTAGAGTGACCCCCAGGTACTTCATTTCACCCGCAAAAGGTATACTTTTGCCGTAGAGAGTAATCCCCGGACGGTATTCTGTCAGTCTAGTCCTTGAGAACACAACTGCAGTAGATTTAGTTGGGTTGACAGATAACTGTCTTTCATTACACCATTCTTCTACGTATCTCATTGTTGATTGCATCCTTTTAGCTGCTATTTCACTCCTGCTTTTGCCTTTGTTCAGTTTTGATTGAATTGTGCAGCTATTGCAGAAAATAGCTATGTCGTCAGCAAAGCCAATTGCCTCAACTCCAGGTAGTCTGTTAAGCTTAAGTAATAGACTATCGACGACAACAGTCCACAGAAGTGGGGACAAAACCCCCCCTTGAGGACAGCCTTTTGCAACCTTGAGATTTGTAGTTTCATCACCAAGCTTAATAGAGACACTGCGGTTAGATAGCATCGACTCTATGAATAAAGTGGTTTTTAAGTCCACCCCCTTCTCCTTAAGTGCATCGATTATTGAGTCGAGCTTAGTGTTATCAAAAGCACCCATAATATCTATGAAAATCCCTAGGCTGATTTGCTTGCTTTTGAAGGCTTTTTCTATGATCTTTGTGGAGGCTTTTAATGCATCCTCGGTAGATTTCCCCGTTTGGTATGCAAATTGAGACCAGTGAATTTTTGCATTTTTTAAAGCTGTGTCTCTTATGTGTCTTTCTAGCACTTTTTCCATCGTTTTTAGGAGAAATGATGAGAGGCTAATGGGTCTGAAAGATTTTGGATCTGACAAAGATCTTCTTCCGGCTTTAGGAATGAATTGAACGTTTACTTCTCTCCAGCCAGATGGGATGTAGCTTGCGCTGTGGCACAGTGTAAATACTCTCTGTAAATCTGCCAGTATATAATGTAGCCCCCGTTGCAGCAGGGCAGGAAATACCTGATCTGCACCAGCCGATTTGTAAGGACTGAAGTCGTTAATCGCCCATTTTATCGCTTGAGTGGAGAAAATCCTTTCCGATTCTGCTGTTCTCGAATCGAGAAGGGAAGACTCTATACCAGGAAGAGATGTATGCGTTATTTTCGTTGCACCTGGGAAATGAGTGTCTGCTAAAACTTCCAAAGTTTCTCTTTCATTTACTGTTAGAGATCCTGTGCTGTTCTTTCTGAGAAAACCAATACGTGAACCGCCCGATTTGGATAGAAGTTTTTTGAATCTCGAGGTATCTTTTACGTTATTGAGCTCTTCCATGGTTTTTTTCCACCTATCGATTTCCGCATGTTTACTTTTCTTGTTATACTCGTTTTTGAGGTTACGATAAACAGTAACATCTAAAGGATTACTGGTTTGTTTCATCCTGTTCCATGACTTTCTGGTTTTCGTCCTAAGGTCACACAGATATTTAGGTAGGTTAATTTTATTTCTCCCCGATAACTTTTTCACAGGACAGGCTTTATGGAAAGCCCTGACGATATTCGATGTTAGTGTGTTAACAGCCTTGTCAAGATCGTTGGTGCTACTCATTGAGAAAGCGCTGGAACTGCGCATATTCTTGTCAAGCTCATTGGTAAATACAGCCCAATCTGTGGCTTTAGGATTGCGATATTCTTTTTGCTTCGTAGGGGGGCCTTTTAAGTAGAAAAAGATGTGTCTGTGGTCTGAGCCCGAGTGATCACTCGAGACGTGCCAGTTCTGAATCATGTTAGTTAACTCTGGTGTACAGATGGTGAGATCAATGAAGCTGTCAATACTGTGGACTGAGCTGTCAATACTGTTACAGTTAGTGGTTGAAGATAAGTCTCGTAAAAAGGATTTTTTTCGTTTAACAGTGTGGTAGGTTGAAAGATCACTATTGTTTAGTAGTTCGAAATTTTTATCTAATAAGTAGCTGTACAATTGCATTCCTCTTTTATTGGATCTGCTGCTACCCCAAAGAGTGTGATGAGCATTTGCGTCGCAGCCGTAAATAAGGTGCTTATTTTCTTTGCCACAAAAGGTTCTAAGTTTATCAAGATTGTTCGGAATTACGTCTTGCTCCACAGCATGATATGCAGAGCAGATCACAAGCTTGATTTTGCATGAGTCGGTTTGTATGCTAACAGATATAACTGCCATATCTGGGGTGGAATATTCATAAAGTGGTAAAAAGTCAAGGTCTTTTCTGAGCATAATACCAGCCCTGGTAGGTTGTCCGGGTTCTGAAACGTAGAAAAGTTTGCCTGAGATAAGCGACTTTATTTTTTCCTTTTTCACATTGGGTTCTTGTATTAGAGCGAAGTCGATGTTTTTACGAGAAAATAGTTCATCCAAGATATTTGAGGCCAAGATGGATTTGTTTAAATTAATTTGTATAAAGTTCATCATACTTGCAAAGTAGTTTTAAATAAAAAGTGAGCGTATGGGACAACAAGAAGACCATACGAGACCTCAAGATCAGATATCTAGTTGTCCTGAGTCCTGAAAGGGCTTTCTTTGCACTTACTCCACTTTCGAAAGTATAACTAACCGTAAAATTCCTAAGAACCAATTCAACCGACTCCAGTTTAAAAATATTTTGTGATGGGATTTTTGGAAAAATTTCGTTTTGCTTCCAGGTAATACGTGTCATGCTACTTCTAGGTCGTAAAAAGCAGAAGGAAGCCTGGGGCCAGCGATGTCCATAACGCTTGTCTCTCAGCTGTTTGAAAGCACATCTCTCCTCAGTATGCGTTCGATGCTCCATGAAGACAGCAGCGAAGAAAGGGCAGGCTTGATAGAGGTGCATGGCGGATTTTTTACCCCATCTTGCTTTAACCGATTTACATAAGTGAAGTCTAAGAATAGAGCACTTTATTGGAAGAGAGAGAGATAGTCTTTCGACAAGTTTTCCTCTTGGCAATTCAGATGGTTTATTTTGGAAAACAGGTAGTAAAATAACTGGCAAGTGTCCTGTTTTATCTGAATCCCTCGACACTAAAAAACATTTTATTGAAAATTCATTTTTGGATGTTTTATTTAACAAATCATAATTAATCATATTCAGGCTATAAAAAGTATAAGAGATTATAAGTTTTTCCATGCAGGGGATAAATTTAATAAAGATAAAATTAAAATTAAAGAATGGAATGCGTTTTGTGAATGTAAGGTGAAGGATGCATGCGTAATCTTTGATGATAAGATGTTTGAATGATATGAAGGTGAGGCTTATTCTTCTGTGGAAGAAATAAAGTAAGGTTATGTCAAGAGTTAAAGCTAAATCCATACCGTCGGTGTCAGGCCCAAAGGCTACCTGTACCGGGCCTCCCTCCCTGTCCTTCCTAAACCTGATGGGCCCGCTTGAGCCGTAAAAAAGGCGCCCACCGCGCTGATCAAAAATTTGAGAGGCCGAAGATTCGGGTACCAAAAGGAACACGAGGTAGTGTTTAGCGTCCGTCTGTCTCTGCCTTGTAAGCTTCCATCGAGAGCAATCAATGCCTCGATTGCTCTTTTCAATTTTTCTCATGAACTCAAGAGGTGTAATTTTGGAGAGAACAGGAATCCTAACGTTCAGTCTCAATCGCCGCTCATAGTCCTGAGAAATCCCTCTGCATTGGATTCCAGCTCTAATAAGCTGCGGAACCGCCTCACGTAGAACCCAATCTCTCGTGAGTTCGTCCGCGCATTTGTAGATTAGCTTTCCCCCCTGAGCATCTATTCTGGTGGCGCCGCTGAACACTATCTGCCTTGTATCGTCCATGAACATCGCCTCTACTACTCTGAATGCACGCTTTAGGTCTCTTTCCGACAGAAATTGACCTATGAGACCAACAATCTCTACGACAAAACCCTCGTCCTCTTCCTCGTTGACTGTAGCTGCTTCCCGATTGCGACCAGAATGCTCCGTTACACGAGCAGGATGATGCTCCTGAGAATTACTCACGATTTGCACTACTTGATGTCCCGACAAGTTCTGCTCAAGTGTGCGATGCGGATCCACAGCTCCCAAAGCAGATGAAGAACCTTCCAAGGGGTCTACTCGTGGTGTCGGGATGGTCGCAAGGTGAACAAGATCCGCATGCCGAAGATTTGGCGAAGAGGTAGAGACATCTCGGTCGAACTCGGAGCCTCGGGGCGACATGAGTAGGAAGTTTTCCTCTTCCTCCTCGACGACCAGACCTCCTGTCCGAAGACGCACAGTAAGTTTTATGCCGATTTTGTCAATTAGGGAGAACTTACCAAAATGCGGGTTTCTATCCAACGCCGTCCTCGTCAATGTTGCGTCCATCGACCATGTGGCTGGCCTCCAGGTGGTCTACGGGCTCCCAGGACATCGCCCCGAGCCCCTCCTCCGAGTGCAGATTTGATGCTGAAGTGTTCTCGTCCAGGAGAAACACTTGTTGGTTTGCTCCGAGCTCGACGAAAATTCCTTGATCCGTTGGAGCCTGTTCTGCGGTGACTTGTGGCATCGATCCGGCTCCCAGACTGAGCTCGGAGATCGAATCATTTAGCGGGTCCAGAGTCCCGGCACGCGAGACAACAGCCTGCAAGCGAGAGTCACGCCTCCTCTCCTTGCTATTGCCTTGATGCTTTCCTTTGCCTCCTTTCATTGTGTTATAATTTTCACTGTAACTTACTTGCTCGATAGCTCGATTAAAAGTGATCGTCTGTAAGCCGATGAGCAGAAGAGCAGTGATGTGCTGCTGAGAGATCGTCGTGAGTTCTACGTGCGCTGAGTGTGGGAACAGCAGAGAAATGAATTTGCCGCGCGATACAAGTGTGTATAGGGTGCAAAATTGTTGCTCCAAAAGATAATATAGACTGCGGTGTATTATAAGGCGAATGCCGATGCCGGCTGATTTTATGACCTTCAAATGACTTACATTGAGCTCCGATTGGGAATTCAAGAAAATTTCATAGACAGCGCCCATTTTCGGGGACCAATCACCCATATCTGGGGACAAAACGCCCATTTCTGGGGACCAAATGCCCTTTGCAGGGGACAAACGCTTCCCATTTGGTGAATGGGAAGGACCTTCGGCGTACCAGAGGTACGCGACCGTTCCTTCAGAGCACCAGAGTCTGGTGTCTGAAGATTCCTGGACCTCGGAAGACCCCGAGGTCGGAGGATGCATATAATACTTACCTGAAGGGCAAAATCCAGCCCAGAGAGTCAAAGCTCTCTCCGGCTGACTAACTCCACTCTCCAAGATATAATCCAGAGCACTATTCACACACGTCCGTCTTGCTCGGCGACACGAACGAAACTCAAATAGTTCGATGAGGGATTATATTTGCGACAAAGGCTTAAACAACATGATTCAAGATTACCAGGAGTAAACACTAAAATTCCAAACCTCGATCCGTGGAACTGTTTTTAAGAGAATTCAGAGAACAATGTCAAACTTTCCTAAATTCGTAACAAAAAGGTTTCACAAGAAACTTCCCAAGATTTTTGGACTCCAAAGGCTATTCAGATCCATAGTATTTGACATAGTATCTAGGAATCTCAAGGCTAACTAAGTTTTCATATTATAAACTTGTCAGCCTAACTACTAATTTTAACAAAAATCTTACAAAGCAAATCGGTATATTTTTAAGTAAAATCATAACCCAACAAGAAAACTTTGAATCTACGAATTGAAATCATTCAAAGTAGGTCCCCTTTCCAAGCAACTGATGAGTATTGATTTGTTATTTCCGTTCACTCAAAATGGCTCTCTGCGTCTTCTTTCCTCCGAGTTCTCTTCGGTTCCCTCCATTTATTGAACAGCAGTCATCTGTGAAATATTCATTTCTTCTCGCATTTCACTCACATTGTTATTACGGCCCGTTCTTGACGTAAGACATGCCGGCTGTAAGAGAGAAGGTGTACCACGACGCCGCGCCTTGTACATAATTTATCAGAGTATGCTGAATCGTAGAATCTTTTCATTACAAGGACTTTTATGGCTTTTATCGACTTTTTTATTATTCATCCTGAGGGATGAAGAAATGGTACCGGAGCGTTTTGCCATTTTCTCATGTTACACGATTTTTATTGCATCCAATTGAGTTGTAATAACTTTTTTTTCTTCCCGCTTTCATTCCAGAGCCCAATTCCACCTCAATACGTAAGTTCGTCTTCAAAGTTGCTCGAGAGCACGAAACTCAAAAATACTTTCCCCCACCAGGTTTATTGGCAGAGAAACGACCGGATGATTAATTACGACGATACTCGGCGTGACATCACAATTGAGACTACTCCTGGGCCTCGGACGCACAGTCGTCTCATCATTAGAGAGCCCCAGACGACTGACAGCGGGAACTACACTTGCTCAGCCAGCAACACGGAGCCGGCCAGCATATACGTGTTTGTGTCGAAAGGTAGGTCAAGGCGTCTCCTCTGCCTGCGTATCTCTCTTCCTCCACCCGGGTGGACGATGACCAAAATTGAATTGAATGTACGTGACTGAGACGTTTGGGCACATGTTGGGGAAGGAGGAAATCGTCGTAGATGGCATGTCACCACTGGAAGTGGGACGGTCGTTGCTGTCATCGGAATCATCCGAATCTCCAAGTTGATCTATTTCGGATTTTTGCACCAGCACTTTCCTATTAACCTATTTCTTACTGCGTCATGGCCAGTTTTTATCTTTCAACATATTTTTAGAACAGCTGGAGCCTTATGGGAGTCTCTTCCAAGACTTTGAGAATTTCTTACTTATTTTTAATTCTTAATTTTATTATTTTTCTGAATTCTCTTTATCATAAAAAATTCAACAAAACGTTAAAAGCCTTAGGAATCTAAATGAATACGAAGGAGAAGCGCTACAGACTTCATGGAGTAGTGTTGCGAGTCGAAGAGAACCCCTACTCGTAAATAAAATAATTTGTGAGTCGAACGAATTTGAAATCAATATCAGCTTCAAGGGAACTCATAATCCATGATTAAATCTACAATTTGAAAAAGAGAAACAGGCAAAATGCGTAAAAAAAATTGGGTCAACGAATGAACACTTAGTCAAAAGTGGGAATGCCACTCACGAGTCAGGTTATTAAACAGCCTCGTAAAAAGTGTATGTACGGTAGACATCCCTGAGCGCCACGTTACTGCCATAAGTGATAGCATGACATGTAGCGAGGGAATAAATGTTCTCTAAAATAAATGCGCGAATGGAAAAAAACTGATATAGATGTGACATGCTTGCACTCTCACATTTCCGCTTAACTGACAAATTTGTTTTTCCCAATACCCCTTCTTTCTATACAACCAGTTTTTTTCGTCTGCCACCGGGATATTTGAGATATGTGATTTAAATTCAAGTACCTACTATGTGAAAAATTTCATACTCAGTACTCTGCTTGCAACTTAAAATAATGAGGATACTAGGACAGACAAAGACAACTTGATATTTACATGCTTGAGACCAAATTTAAATTCAAACCAAAGCAATTTGAAAACGAGAAGCAGTTTTCACATATATCACGGTAAAATTCACAAGGGTCCATCGACGACCTTCAGAAGCTTCAAACTGGAAATCAACCTGCAATAAATATAGCGTATGTCTGAATTTGAAAATTAAGAATTTCCCATGTCAGTGAGTCCGGTCTGCAAGCAAGTCAGGGGGAGCTCATATATTTATTTTGGCCAAAAATTTAACCGCTCATACTCTTCTTAAATCTTTGCAGCCTTTTATCCGATATAATGAAAAAATTCCAAAGAGGCTAAAAACAAAGATTGTCAAGACAATTTGAAAAATTTTATTTATTCTAGAAAAAAAACAGAGCAAAAAATAAAGCTCTTCCCATTCCGAATTGGAACATTGTCAGCAGTAAAAAATTTGCAATGACTCTGGGGTGGGGTCAGCAGCAAAAAACTATCTTTCTCTTTTGATCAGAATTGTATTGTACCTGAGAAGAAACTTAATGTTCAAGAGTTTTAAATAAATCCCTGTTTTCTCGAAAACCAGCCATTTTGAGTACCTCAATACTTGCATGGTTTAGTTTTCCAAACAAGGAAAATCTCAACTCAAATTACTCGTTGCTTCGTTGTATAGTTCTAATCTGAAATCTCAGGTTAACTCTTCTCAATTTCTCAAGCTAAATCAACAAATTGCCGAGCAGAGAAAAGCATTTCCTCAAACTCACTCAAACAAACATTCCCTCACAATTTCCTGTGTTAATATTTTATACCTTACAGCTCCATGCATTTTGTCTCAGGCGTCTCGGCTTCCGAATACCTCCATGTGTGTGCTTGTATGTACTTTTAAAGAATGTAATGTCTGCACTTGTTACAAAACTTGAAATATGTGCAATGCACTCAGGAGAAATACAAGTTGTAATCAAGTTTGAATTCATGAGGGAGGTTTCTCGTTTTAAACATTCACAAGAAATGTTACCCTAGCTCAGAGTTTATTAATGCATGTTCATTGTAAGGCTACCGTAATCAAGAGTGGTGAGATTCGCAGAAGCAAATACGCCTCGAGTACCTTCAAGCAGTATGGAAACGGAGTTTTGTTCGAGTTCTTGTCGAACAAGTTTGAGCTCTTTTACTCTTTCTTTGATCTCCCAGAGTATTTTTGCAAACTTTGCTGATTCAAAAAGTTTTCTTGAAAAAAAAATGATCCAAATGAAGCTTCGTAAATTTTTATTGATTTGCAAATTTTGGGTCATAATAACGACACCTATTACACATTGAATTTTCCCTTTTTGTTTCTGTTATCTTTGGAATTTAAATCTTGGCAGGCTCTTTCCCAATTAACCCTGTTTTCTCCAGAAAATTTTCTCCTTCAAGGATATGAATGGTTAAAGCTTTCAATGCTACTCAACTTGATGAGAATTTCAGTGAAAATGTTTATTACAATTAATATATCTTTGCAAGAGAATTAGCACCCTTTGAAACGCCACTGCTTCGAAATCATACCAAAAAAAATTAGATCCAGCCCATGGTGTCATAAATAAACCACTGTGAAGTGAATTAAGTACCGAGAAGCAGAAGTCAGCTGGTGTTACTTTATGGGTTAAACCTGCGAGCGTGAAGCAGTCATTAGTAACATCTTTCCTGAATGCCTTCCGTCTGAACCGAGAGCTTAATCTAATTTAAACATGATTCAAGTTTGCCATTAGTGCGCAAATCATAATATTTCAAAGTTTTTCGTCTCTCCCCGATCCTCTTTGTAACCTCCTACTTTCCGTTTCACGAACCTAACTCAATCTCATGTGTGTTCACAAATTAAGCTTGCACGCGTTCCTTTTAGTCGTTAGTCATTTGATTTACATATATTCAAAACGTAGCCTGGTGAAAGGATGTGGAGCAGCGAAACTTTAATTACAAGGAAACAGACATGGCAACAGCCGATGAAAAACAGAGCAAAGGGAAAAACGGGCTTTTCTCGTCACATTTTCCACTGTTGTATTTTGTTTTCTTCGAAACTTAATAAAAGAGTTGCTTTGTTTGTCAGTTGACCTGCACCAGCAGTCTCTGTAGTTTCCAAGGACGTTCAACTTTCTTACATATGTACGTGCCCTTTTCATTCGTTCCCCGGTTACAGACTGCCTTCGATGCAGATCTTCTAATTTTTATTCAATAATTATAAATAATTTACAAGTATTAACTGTACTTTCCCAAACCAGGTAAAGTGTTTGTCCTTTAACACTTGTATAGCCATGACGCCATAAGTAGGGCCAATTCAACATTTTAAATAAATATTTATTTTCAGTACTGTCTTGACAGTGAAGGTGATAACACCTAGCGATTTTGCTCTGCTAAAATTCCTTAAAAATAAGGTTTTTTGGTGCGTCTTAAAGTTTAGCTCGGTGGTGATAAACTCCCTCATCATCTGAAGGGTGCAGGCTAATTTATATTGAGCCTGGGAAGCAGAATTACTCAGGAACCGGCTCCTGAGAGGAATAAACTACAACGTGTTCCTTATCAAGTCGATCAGTCGTACGACCGTACATACACCTACTCGACTGCGAGATCTGCTGAAGCAGTTTTTTTGACACGAGGGATAAGCAAAAGCCTTGTCGGTGGGACCAGGATAAGCAGGATGAAGGCGGGGGACGAGCCCCCCGGTGGCTCAAGTGGGTGGAAACGTCGGAAGCGCTTTGTGGACCAAGACAGCAGTGAATTTCCGGCGTTGCGACATGTGGAACCTCACCGTGGCAGATTCTTGCTATTACGTGCACAATCCGACGATGCCAAACTCTCGAAGATGAAGCTGGTGTGTGTTGAAAAATTCCTCAATAAGTATTTTCCAGGTTACAAGAAGGCATCTCCGCTTCGTGATGGTGGGATTCTTCTCCTCACTAGGGACGAGGCTCATGAAACTGAGGCGCTGGCTAAGAGTCCTCTTGACCTGGGATCCGGTGATGTGAAGGTAGTGGTGTCTGAACATCCCTCACTCAATTATACCCTTGCGAGCGTCTACGCCCCCGATGTTGGGGATGATGAATTGCCAGAGATTCTGGAACTCGATTCGGTGAAGGAGCAGGGAGTGAGGAAGATTGAACGCAAGATGCGTTTCGACCCGAAGTCCAAGACTCAGATCCCCTCCCCAGTGCTCATTCTGACTTTTGATAGGATTTGTCTCCCCGAGGAGGTTAAGATAGGCTACCAGAGGCACGCAGTTCGGAGATTCTACCCAAACCCCCTTAGGTGCACAAGGTGCCAGCGGTACGGTCATACCAAGCGTTTCTGTTCGAGTTCCTCCGAGATCTGCCGTGTGTGTTCTACCGGATTACCCCACGCGGAATGCGGCCCTAGCAGGTGCGTGAACTGCGGGGACTCCCACCCTTCCAACGCCCCTGAGTGTGAGGTTAGGGACGAGGAGATGGCTATAATCAGGATACAAACAGACCGACGAATTACTTATCAGCAGGCTAGGCGTATTTTTTCATCCACTATTTCCAGGTGCAAGAAGGGCGTGAGCTTTGCACAGGTGACCGCGCCCCCTAGAGAGGCTCCAGTGATCGGGCCAGTGGATAAGCAGGAGGACAAGAGGATCGAAGAGCTGGAGAAGAAGTTTGCCAATTTTGAGAAGATCGTGGAAGCCCAACAGAAACTTATCGAACAGCAGAAGAGAGAATTAGAAGAAAAAGACAGGATAATTGCACTCCGCGACAAGGAGGCCCAGGAGATGAGGCGCATGATCGATGCTCTGATGGATAAGATGGATATTTCCAACGCCCTTCCTCCCAATGACCCCGAATTTCAAGCTCCCGAACCGATGGCTATGACCTCTGATCCCGCGACCCTAGATCAATCTTCCGCAGACAGCAGACCGAAGGCCTCAGGGGAGAATAAACCCCGGAAAGGCAGGAACTCTAGGAGCAACCGGGGAGGTTTTAGGAGTAGATCTTCCTCAAGGGGAAGTGGCAAGGGGGCTGGATCTGCACTCGGGAGTAACGTTGTGATACCACACTTGGATGAATCCACATCTCAAACCCCCACATAGATATCTTGGATTTTTGTTTGGACTATTTTTGATTATTTTTCTTTTTGATGATTTGCTGGTTATATTTCACTTTCAACATTTACTCTTTCTTTTTGATTCTCAGTACTCCGACCAATTTCATTTACAATATTTACTCCTTCTTTTCATGATTCACTACTCCTACCACCCACTTTGTTTTCGATTATTATTGATTGTTTTCATTCTTGATATTTTTGTGATATTTTTCTCTGAACCTTACTTCTTACCGGGATTTACCGTTTTTCCCACCCCTCACCCCCAGGAAGACCCACTTTGTCACCCCTCCTTTACATCGTTCCTCCATACAAAACCCTTGGATCTTAGTCAATGAGTCTTATTCAGTGGAACTTACGGGGATATAGGTCGAATCGGCCCAGCCTGGAGCATTTCTCGAGGGAGAAGAGGGCGGACGTGATTTTGCTGCAGGAGACGAAACTTAAGGGCAATGAATCTATCAGACTGTCTGGGTATGAAGTATTCCAGAAGAATCTGGAACTGGAGCCAGGGGAGATCGCGCATGGGGGAGTCGCTATTTTAGCTCGCCCAGACCTGCGGCCGAACAGGATCCCAATTCAGACGGAGCTGCAGGCGGTTGCTGTAAGGGTTGAACTTTTGCACCCAATAATTTTCTGCTCCCTCTACACTCAAGAGCGAGATAACGTGTCAAGACAGCAGCTCCAGGACCTCATAAACCAGTTGGGAGATAGATATATATTGGGTGGCGACCTGAACGGCCACAGTCCTGTGTGGGGCCACACGGGGTATAATAATATAGGCAATGTCATTGAAGAGACTTTCATGGCAAACAACATGATCCTTCTGAACGACCAGCACCCCACCTACTTCAATAAGAGAAATGGCTCCTTCTCCACTCTGGATCTTACTTTCGCTTCAGGATCTATGGCGGGAACTCCCCTTCAATGGGCAGTGCTGGAGGACTCAGGAAATAGCGACCACCTTCCAATTCACGTTCAATTTCATGTCTGGAACAATGGCTACCGCCCCCAGACTCAGCGCTTCCTGGAAGACAAGGCTGACTGGGCCTCATACAAACTCCAGAGCCGGACTATTACGATGGAAACTCCTGTGGATGAGTCCCCTCTGGCTGCTTTTGAGGAATTCCGCAGCAAAGTGCTCCAACTCGCAGAAAATTGCATCCCTAAAAACACTCTTAGACCGCATCGGCGCGTAGTCCCATGGTGGACTGGCGAGATAGACGCGGCAATCCGGGAGCGTAGGAAGGCTTTGAGACGTTATCGACGAAACCCTGACACCCTGAATCTCGTTCTTCTGAATAAGATAGAACACAAGACCAGGAAGCTTATCAGGGAGAGGGAAGCCCAGAACAGGCAGGACCTGTGCGAATCGATGACCGAGAACACCCCGATCAAGAAAGTCTTCAACGACCTGCGTCGCATCCAGGGTATTCGCAAGAAGATGGCTGTGAGAATCCTCCATACTCCCCAGCAGACTCTCACAGGCTCGCTCGACATAGCAGATGAGCTCGCTCGCCATTTTGTTTCAGTCTCCTCTTTCGAGAACTACCCACAGGCTTACCGTGACTCGTTTACTCCCCTGTCTCAGCTGGTCATCCCGGACGACGACATGCCCTTGAACAGACCTTTTACACTCAGGGAACTGGACCAGGCTCTCGAAAGAGCCAGAGGAAGGTCCGTGGGCCCAGAGGGTATCTCTTACAGGATGCTGAAGCATCTTGATTTTGAGGCCCGATGTGCTCTCCTCGGGATCCTGAACGCTTTTTGGGCTCGGAGGCTTACTCCTCAGATCTGGGAGCACTCGATTGTCATCCCCATCCTGAAACCTGGCAAGGACCCTGCCAGGACCGACAGCTATAGGCCTATTTCTCTCACCTGCAACACCTCTAAAATCATGGAGAGGATGGCGATGGAACGGCTGGGCTGCTTCATGGAGACAAACGGACTTTACAGCAGGAACCAGAACGGCTTTAGGAGATACAGGAGCTCCATTGACAACGTCGTTGCGCTCAAGCAGATCGTGACCAGGGGCTTTCAGTTGGGCCAGCATTCGTTTTGCGTACTTTTTGACATGCATAAGGCTTACGACAGGCTTTCGAGGACACTGGTTTTGGAACAGCTCATGTCAGCCGGTGTGAGGGGGAATATGGCCCACTTTTTACTTAATCTTTTGCGGAAAAGGACTGTTCAAGTGAAGTTGGGTGAGGCCCTATCTTCAACTTTCGAGATGGAGACTGGCGTCCCCCAGGGATCAGTCGCATCAGTGTACTGTTTCTTGCTGGCAATCAATGATTATGACAGTGAGCTGGCTGAGGCCTTCCGGGCGGGGTACCCGGGACTGCAGATTCAGGTCCTTTTGTACGCCGACGACATTGCGGCGATCGTGTCAGGTCCGAGGAGCATGGTTGGCGGGCTTGCTAGGGCGGTGCAGTTCGTCCTGGATTTTACCGAGGGTTGGATGACGCGGCGTGGTTTGAAGTTGTCTGCTGAGAAGACTCAGGTACTGCACTTCTGTGACAAGAGATCCTGCCGCAGGCCCCAGTTTTTGGTTCAGGGAGGGACGGTTATGACTTCCAGGATTGCAAACTTTCTGGGCTGTGTCGTTGACGTCAGGTTTAAGGGGAGGAAGGATGCTGTCTTGAGGAGGGCCAGGGCTTCTTCTGCTCTCAACGCGCTGCGGATGATATCTGGGCTTGGTGTGGGAGGGGACCAGGGTTTTCTTCTCAAGCTGAACAGGATGATGGTGTTGGCCAGGTTGACGTATGGGAGTGAGGTTTTCTACGAGGGGCCCGGCCCCAATGTGCTTGTCCTCGAGAGGGGCTACAATGCAGGTATCAGGAATTCACTGGGAGCTTTCAGATCGAGTCCTATCATTAGCCTGGTGTATGAGTCGGGTGTGCGGTCTTTTGCAGACGAGTGTCTTTTGAAGAACCTGGGATACTGCTTTAGGACGGTGTCCAGCGGCCACTTGGACAGCTGCGGCGTCCTCGACCCTCTGAACACGGATCCTACTACCTTTTTGGAGACAACCTTTCGCGCAGAATGCCAGGAGCTCGGACTGGCTCCAGGGGACTTTGTCAGGCAGTGCCTACCCCCTCCAGTTTGGTTCTCCTGTCGGGGCATTGTGGATGTCTCGATGTCAGGGTATAGGAAGGATACCACCCCACTCGCGGTACTTAGGGCAGAGGCGCAGATGAAGGTCCGTGAGCTCGGAGGGCCTTCTACCCTCTACACGGATGGCTCCTTCGGAGACCAGGGAACAGGCTTCGCAGTAGTTGGGCACCGCCGGATAGTCACACACAAGATGCACGACGGGACCGGGATTTATGACGCAGAACTCTTCGCAATCCTGGAAGCAGTCCTCATTGCAACCCAGGAAGCGACCACAACCACCATCTTCACCGATTCTCTGAGCGCAATCCAAGCAATAATGAAGCCGAGATCCAAAAACCCCACAGTCAACAAGATCCAAGCATTGCTGCACCAAAGGCACCCTGACATAAGGCTTGCATTTATCCCTAGCCACATTGGAGTCTCCGGAAACGAAAAGGCCGACGAAAAGGCAAAAGAAGCTGCGACTCTTCCCGCACCAACCTACCACGTCATCACCAAAAACACCTTCAAAAAGGCGATCCGCTCCTCTCTCGACCGCAGACGTCAAGAGCTCTGGGACCAGACCCCAGAAACAAATAAGCTGAAAAAACATAAGCTGATAGCAACAAAGACCAGGCAGTACCTAACAGGCAACAGAGCCGAAGACGTCGTCCTAACTCGTATGAGAATCGGTCACACCCGGTTGACCCATCAACACCTGATGAGCAGAGACGACCCCCCGCTCTGTGAAGCTTGCGACACCCAAGTGACTGTCGAGCACATCCTCACCTCGTGCGTGAAATATGGGACTCAACGCAACGAGATTCTTGGCACAACCTCCCTTGCTGAGATTCTGAAGGAAGACGCTGGCACTTCGAGGAGACTCTTGACCTTCCTGAGGCAGATTGGGATTTTCGGGGAGATATAGAATCCTGAATGTCCCCCACCCGACAACACGGCCTAACTGACGGACCGACAAAACCCACGAAATTATCCCTTTGTATCCAACTAACATGTTTTAAACCCACAGATAATAATTGGGCTGCACAGAGTTTCACAATCTCAGTTTCTTGGCCTCGGGGCCTCTTGGAGGGTGTATGCAAAGTGTTACCATCGAGACGATGCTGTCGCTCAGCCGAAGGACTTCTCTGAGCCTAGATACCGGGTTCAGCTGAAGGTGAGGCCCTGTACCCAACAACCCCATGTCGCATGACCTTGTGTGAGACAGGAAAGCCGAGCACCTATAGACGGTGTGTGGAAGCTGGGAATGAAAGGAAGAACCGAGCACCTATAGACGGTGTGACGACGTTTGAGAGTGAAAGAAAGAGATCTAGCACCTATAGACGGTGTGACTGAGGTTTGAGAATGCCTGGACTTACTATACGGTACAATGAGAACCTTCAGCTGACCCGCTGCTCTCGGCCCCTAGGAGCCCGGGAGGCAGACATCTTGTGTCGTTTTCGTGATTTGCTCAGTTGCATACCCAGAATCCAGGATCCTGTCTTGCACCCATACCTTGGACCTCATCTGACGAGCACGGAATCTCTGTGCAGCGTAATCATAGATCTATACTAACAAATACCCTTCCACATCTCCTTCCCTCCTCACCACCTTTCGGACTCATCAAGGGACATAATGGCCAAGTTGTCGGGTCCCTCAACAAGCTCTGAGAACAGAGCTTGAATGAACGTTTAATAAAGTGTTAAAAAAAAAATAAATATTTTGGCTTTTTCTCATAAATTGTTTTTTTTGTGTGCATTTTTTGTTATTTGTTTTTGTCGTGTTAGTTTGATATTGAAAAAGGTGACATATTTTTGTCACAAAGAATTTTTTGCATACACATTTTAAGAAATATATCGTTTTTTAAGATTTTAAATAAATATTAAATTAACCTTGGTTATGAGCGTAAGAACACAAATATATATTCTAAACGATAGGTTTTTCAAGTGGATATGAATTAGTCGAAGTTTGTTGATTTTTAAATGGTTATTTTGAAATACATTCTAGATAAAAGAAACTTTTTAAATTTAGCACCGTTCTTGTTTCTATCGAAGTTTTCCATGACTTCAGAAATTGTCCTTAAGTAAATTCATAGAATGCCGTTATTAAACCCTTTATGTATATTACAAGAACTTCAACTATACCAAGTCATAAAAAGATTCCCTTCAACATAAATTCATTGGTAACAAGCGTTTCAAAGCTGGTATCGCATTTCATTTTTACCAAACCCTTTGAAATGAGATATTTTTCCTGCCGCAGCATCTCTCAGTCGTCGAGACCAAATTGTAGTGGCATTAATTATGTAACCGAACGCGTTTTGCGTTCTCCAGCCTCAACATACTCCATTCCATTGAAATAATTTATGCATTGATGATGATGTTCGCAAATGAATGCTGGTTCCGGAAGCGGCGAACGGCAACACTTTACCAACGTTATCTGGAGGAGAAATCGGCATATGTGCTCAGGACTGAGGAGGTGTGGGACGTTGATGAAGATTGCCAAAATTTAACTGCCTTCTCGTCATTCTCTATGTAGGCTCGTCCGCAAAACCGATTTTATTCTCGGTTTTATTGCCGTGATTGTCGCCGCCTTAATTCGACAATCGTACCGGTTTCCAAGTTGTCTTATCACGGTATATCCGGCATCCATATTCGGCAGTTAGTCATCACTCAGCCACATTCAATTACGAATAAAATGGCTCAGGCTGATTCGGCCTCCGAAACGAGTGTCGTAAAACCTTCCGCTGCGTCGTTAAATTTAATTTCATGCCATTTGGTTTGCGATATCGGGACGGATTTTCGTGCTGTGCTATGCGAGAGCACAATGTATCAGACGATACAATAAATTGCGCGGGCAACCATAAGTGAAGGTTACCGGAGGTCAGAGATAATCTATCATTCAGCTGCCTGATGATGGAATCATTTAATCTCTGCAAATAGCTTTGCCATTAGCCCGCTTTACGGTCAAAAGGCTGGGAATGCGTAAATAAACAAGAGAGTTAAAGGGTACATTAGGAGAAAAGGGGATGAAAAGAAAGTTCATCAAAGCTGTACCCTCAAAAACGGTTTTTTTGTCTTGATTTCTTTCATTCTGCCAACGTCTTTTGAAAAATTATTCGCGCCGCTTACTCATAAAACCCCACAAAGTACAAAGAAAGATAAAAAGCGAAATGAAATCGAAAGGCGTTAAGTTGAGTCCCCTTTCTCCTTCGCTCGAGGATTACCGAAAGTGCCTGAATGAGTTATTTAATTAAGGCATAAATCGTCTCAGCGCTTTCTTTCACAAATGCTCCGTGCTGTGACCCAGAAACCAGCCCTCCCATGTCTGCCATTATTTTGAGGAAAATTGACTGTTTACGAGTTTTCCATTCAGCTTTGAGTGTTTACGCATTGTGTTTTCCGCGAACTCATTATTATGCTTTTAATGTCTCGCGAGTCCTGGTTCAGTGACAAACAACTCATTATCCCCTTTGTATTTGCCATGACGCTTAAACTTTCTTTCACTCATTTATTCCTTTTATAGAAAATGAGCTTTCTGACCGGTATTTTTTTAAGAGAAGAAGTTTGAAATTAAATTGCTTGAATTTGAAAGATATATTCATATTCCAAATTTGATTTGAAGCTAAAAAGGTTCTAAAATTGAAAAGTAACCCCAACAGACTCAAGAAAAGCTGCCAAAACCATTTAAGTTTCAGTTCTCAAAATTTTTGAGGGACGATTCTTTAAAGGGATCTTTATGTCTCTATGTGAATGTAAGGCAAACATATTGTGAAAACTTCTTATTGTATTTCTAGTCAGATGAAAGTATTAGATAACCCCAAGCAAACGAAGAATATGTATTTTTACTTTGAATTTTTAATCGCCTCAAATGCTGGACATAAGAGTCCCTTCTCTTTACTCGAAGCAGACCTGAGCCACAAAATTTAAAAAAAAAACCAAAAGTGGCATGAATTGTTCCACAAACTGAGCTATCGAATCCCTTTGACTTTGTTCAACCTAATACCCTCGTCGCGATCTTTTTGTTGATGTTGTGGTACGGGTCTTACTTTGAGTTGAGTAATTGTTCTTGCTGATGGGCTGAATCGGCCAATTTCCTTGTAGATGACACTTGGGCCCTAATGTACATTGAAACTAAAAACTGTGCCTTAATTTTAGAATTAGATAGTTTTAGAGCCTGGTCACTGGCCTATAAACAGCCCCAATGTTGGCTCCTTTTCAGCCTACTTTCAAAGGGCTCAACCTAATTTAACGTCACACAAACTATCTTGAATTAAAAGCAGAAACGTTTCCTCTGCACTCATCCGCATCCGCATCTGTAAAACCCAGATTGACCACATTCATTTTACGGCCCTGAGTGCAGTCAAATGTTGAACGTGGCCCAACCAAATGTAAACAACATTAGTGCAGTGCTGCCATACAACGAGGTTCAATATATTTTGAGGCTCGCTGCAGTGAGGATAAATAACGCTGGATTGAAAATGGTTTAGGAAAAAGCGCCATGTTGAAAACGACATTCACTCACGTTGGTAGCTGCAGTTTTTAGCTTGCAGATTAATCAATTTCACTGTTTACAAAACTCTGCTTCCAGGGGAAACGTTAGGGTTTTTGCTCACAATCTAAAAGCCATCACTGGAGCAAGTTTGCTTCTATTCTCCTTTTTGCAAAAGCTCAAACGGGCTTGAACCAGCTAAATTAGTTTACGGCAGCACACTAAGCTACGTTCATTTTATTCTCGTTCAACATCAGCTAAACTTTTTCCTCCTCGGCGGCTTTTTGTTCTACCTCTCGATGAAGTTTGTAGCAACGTTGGCATTTTGGGAATCTTATTCGGCTATCCATTTAATGAATGGGCTTGGCTCGATTGAACCTTCAACTCTTGTGCCCATACCGAAGTCAAGCTAAATATGTGCAGTCAAGAGGAATGCGGTTTGTGGATTCAGTAAAGTAACAAATCCTTTACTTGGTATTCTGAGATGCCAATGAAAAGCCGTGAAAGCAATGAGGAACTAGTTATTTCAAATGATTGACGCTCAACCTCAGTTTTAGGAACAAATCAAGAATTCAAACCCAGCAAATACAATACTAGCTTTGATGAAAAAGTTTTAGAATTGATACAGAGTCGTTCATTGACCAAGAAAATTTTTGGATGTCTAAATTGTTCATAATTTCACGCAAGAAGCTTGAGGACATCACGAGAAAAAGAGGATTAATGCTTACCCCAGGTTAACCTAAAACGACCTCGTGCTTAAATACTTAATAAATTCTATCTTCGACCCTAGACAGCCTAGTTGTAAAAGCGGTTAGACGGTTCGGGAGATGGCGTGTTCGATCTTCGACACCGCGTTTGATTATTTAGACCTATTTGTGTCCTTGATATCATTTAAACCTTCAAAGGTTAAGGTTTGAGGGTGCTACTGAAGAATTCTTGACTCTGTCAAGGTGGGTTACAATACCTGCGAGAGCTTCGACTTCCTAAGCAATGCACCTTTCCTTTCTAGGTTTCAAACAATGAAATAGATTTGATGATGCTTTCCGATCAGTCGTTAAGGGTGCTCATGTGGACGAGTCTGCTATGGAAATTAATTACTTAATCCTCTTACAAATAGCTAATGGATGAGCCGCATTTCAGTTCCGAGGTCTTCATTACCAAGTACTCATAATAATTCTTGCTATTGCATGCGATCAATTACCTCCACTCCTTCCTGAGAGTCCTTTATCCAGATAACTGCCGTATTTGCTTGTCTCTCCGCCACTACATCAAATTGACTACTTAAGGCCCCACTAATATCCTGTGTTAAATTATGCTCGAAATGGCTATCATTACTGCTTTGATTATTCCGATATTTGGTTAGTGCGTATTAAGCTCACAAGACGAACAACACTTATTCTGATGTATTTGTACCAATTAGGCTCATATCCAACTTATTTCAATGTGCTCGTATTCAGGTATTTGAAGAACCTCTCAAAACTTCGCGTTACTAACCAATTTTAAACCATGTCTTCTCTTTGAGCATTCTTGTAAACCCAATTAACACCAAGCTAATTACATTGCTTACAGTATTCCCTGATCGTATTCTTTGGTGATGTTCCCTTTCAATTTTTCTTTCTTTGATATTCAAATTATTATCGTACAAAAAATTGTAAAAATTTTGTCTACTATTTTAATGGCTTTTTTGATCCCTTTGTTTTGAATTGATTAGTCTGAGATCTTTCGAAAATGCTGGATTGGTGAAATTGACTTAATCCAATCCTACTATTTTCATTTTGCATCTTTGCAGCTAGGACATGTACAGCTTGGCAGAATTTGATGGATTTACGAGGTCAACAACCTGCTCCATTAATTTTTATTTTTTAGTGCATTTTCATCAATTTTGAAAAAAAATGCACTTATGTGTCCGATATGTCCGTCCGTCCGTCCGTCCGTCCGTCCGTCTGTCCGAGTCGCAAAGGCTCCGAAACTAGAAGAGCTAGAGACCTGCGGTTTTTTGCATGTTGTCATGTATGGTCTGAAGGGTGGCCCAAACGATTTGGTTTTTCCGAAAAACTGCCTGGGGGGTAATTAAGGGGGTTTTCCCGTTGTATGAAAGTTCCATATACTTCGTTCGATTGAGCTGAATTTTGGATATGTTATACATCATGTCCAACCTAGCAAATCATAGAACACATGTTGGCCCCTATCACTTAAGGGGGTGGGGTGAGAGGCCCCCGAAGGGGTAAAAATTTTAGTTGCTTCGATTGAGCTGAAATTCAGAATGGTCATGTAAAATGACAAAATAAGCATCTTTTGTTTCGGATCATAGTCTCAAAAATGTAAAATAACGGACTCTGGGGGTCAATAAGTGGCCACCCAAGACTTCCCCTGGCGAACAGAAGGGCAAAATTTCACATTCAACCGATTGAGCTGAAACTTTGGAAACTGTTAGATGGCATTAAATCCAACAAAAAACAGTTCTACAGTAAGTCTCTATGACCCAACGGTGTGAAGCTGAGAGCTACCAAAGTTAGTATGAGGCGAAAATTTTCTAACTCCAAATGAGTCAAACTTGGGCAAATGTTAGAAGACATTAAATTTAGCAAAATATCCTTCTACATTAAGGCTCTATGGCCTGTGGGATCAAAGTCAGGGGTCCAATAAGTTTCTGCAGTGACGGAATTCTGGACAAAATATATTCTCTTCAACCCAACTTTTGCAACAAAGCGAATTGAAAATGCACTCAAATGCGTTCGTCCCCGACTAAGCTTTAAACATGTTTTTTTTTCAAATCGCTTGCTTTTTGTAATATTTTCGATACCTTTCGAAATCAATATATCTTTTTAAAATCTACTCCTTAACTTTATTGAGAAATCCGTAATAGAGTGCCAGAATTCACATACGAATGTCCACTTAAATTAACGACCTGGTAGACTAGTAGTACTCAACTAGGTTGTCGACATCATTGGCAAATTGCATGTAGGGGGCATATTGGAGTTTTGAATAAGCGATTGAACACGTAAATCATGAATTATTGGCTTCCTTTGACACATGCACACTGCTCAGCTGCATATTGTAATTTGGGTATAACTCATCGCTGGATTTATTGGACGCCCGAGATTTCTCAGCCACGATTAACGTACAATGCATTGAGTGACAACCCAATTCCGAAAATGCTGATTAGTTTTCGGTCGACAAGTCAAAAGGTTGTGGTCGAATGTGACCGAATTCAGCACAAATTATCGTTTTCAATTTAGTTTCAATTTTTGCATCCACATGCACTATTGCCTGTTCTCCCACTCTGGGTCGCCAGTGCGGTCGGAATAATGGCTCCCATTTAAAACCCGCTTGTTCACAGAAACGAGCATAAATTTTTTGGCGCGACCATCCACTGGAATTTATTTGTGTGCGGCCGTGGTCAAAAACACCTCGACGCAAAATGCAACCCGTCCTCGAACGTCGTACACTCAACGCTGTGAATGCGCTGACTCGATCAATTGGTTGACTGGTCAGCGGGATATTTAGATAGCGTCCGTCGTCGCCAAGCTGCCTGCAATGCGATGGGCCTATTTGCATGCATTGTTCGCGTCCCGTACCTATCTTCCTAACCGTATTTATCGGGCAAAAACAATCGTGTGAATTGTCAATAAAAGTACGCATTTGTGACCTCGATGCTAGTCGAGCTTGGGTTTAAACTTTTTGCGTCACTTTTGTGCCAGGAAAATGTTGTGGAAAACCAGCCACTTTTTTCTGTCTTGTCTTGCCTCATTCGGTATTCAGGGCTTTAGAAGCCGACCAACACTGGATAATAGGTTTTACTACGAATTTCCATTTGACTCATGCCAATGTACATAGCTGAAGCCTTCGAAGTCACAAAATTGTACATTTTTACTAGCACCAAATAGTAAATTGCATGTGAGAAGTTAAAAATTGATTGTTGGAATTTTTGATGGTAAATAAATAGTTTGAGAAGTTTTAATAAGAAGCCAAATCAAGCTTCAAGTATTAACTTATCAAAGAACTCTAGCAGTGGTCATTTTTATTTTTTTTCATCGTAAATCTCACCTATTTTTCTGGTCCAAAACCTTTTCTATGATTGATGACACAACTTAAGACTGTTAAAGAGGAATTTTATGCTAAATTTTGAATAAAAGTATTAGTCATGAAAAAACGTTGCTTGAAATAAAAAGCCTCCCGTAGGCTTCATTGATACTTCACATCTCCATTACATTCGTGAACCATTTCTTTCACACTCCTGTAATCCTATTGCAGAGGACCATGAAAGTTATTCTAGTAACTGCACTTTTATTTTTTGCAAGAGGAAAGCTTTTTGCGAAATAAAAAGCCTTCAATGTTTAAAGCACTTCATTCCCACAAAAACCTTCTCTAGAACCTTATTTTCCATAACGAGTCTCTTTCATATTAATCACCGAGACTCAAACCCTCGTGGCAAATTTTCCATGAGAAATTGCGCCTCAACACACAAAACCATCCGGGAAGCGCGCCATGGTGGTGGTCATTAAGCAAAAAAGGCGTGTCATAAACATTCGGAAGATGAATGGTAAAACAGCGGAAGCAATAAATCCTTGTTGCCGGCTCAGCTTAACGCTGCTTTGCCTCCCGAAAGATATATTCAAAACATGCTATCGGGGTGCATCCCTTGATTGATGGTGTTTGTGCACTTTTCCCCGGTTTATGTACCGGCACAAGAATATTGTATTTTATTTGCAACTCATTTGCGTTAACTCGAAGAGACTAACAGTTTTCGACAATGAAGATTCGTAGAAAACTTCTACCTAGGAGTAAAACGGATTTCCTGTAGTGATGTAGTCTTTATACTCCAAAACGAGGAGTAGCTTAGGGCCTTTTAAAGGTCCAAATCAGTTGAAGAACTTAAAAATTTTATGGTCTTATGTTCTTATGGTCTTTTTTCAGGAATGGAAGAACTTACAACAATCATCTCATTTGACTTTTTCTCTCATTATCAAAAAAATTGAGGACACCACGAAACCGATTCCCCTTTTATTTACAAAAATATGGTAAAAAAATTTCACTTAGAAAGAATGTTTTGCAAATGGATCGGTTTCTTCCCTAATAGTGGTAAGCTGCTGGTGGTATTCCAATATTCTGCTATTCTGGTGTCAGTTATAAAAGCAAGTCGTTTTAATGAGTCCTCGTACTGAGATTTCACGCCTTCACGCGCCTGCATCCAGTCTCCCTTATAAACAAATTTTACGACCCAACAACTTCGTCGTCGCCACCTACAGCTTTTCAATTGAGTTGTATTTTAATTAATTAGTGTTTTATCTAACTTTGTACATTATGCGCTTGCTGACACTTGAACGATAAAGTGCCGAAAATCACCCAGCGTCCCATTAATTGTACATCAAATACACATTTTAGTTCCGCCTGCCAGCCACCGAATTGGGGAAAGTAAATTTTAATTAAATTATCTCAGACTGATTTGATGAGTTTCCAACTTCCACGGACTCGGCATGACGCTAACCTACGAGGAATCGTTTTTGTCCCATCTCGAGCGAACGTGAAAGAGAGCTTGCATGTCGCTTGACGGCTACAAAAATATTTGCCAACCGAAATGGAGTTTGTATACTGAGCCATTAAATTGTTGGAAAACAATTTAAAGACAGCGAAGTGGGAAGCGATAATGGTACGAATACGGCTGGATTTCTTCTTCACGCCGCCCCAGCAACTGCCAAACTTTGACAGAGTTGTCCGCATCGGGAATTTCGCAAGCCTCCGCAAATGCAAATATTTTCGTTCCGGCGTTTCTTTGTCTTTCCGGTTGGGGAAAAAGTTGCAGCGAGTGGGAGCCAAGGGTTCATGTAATTAAGATGATGAATTCGATATATAGCCATTATTGGTTCTCTTTGTTAGGTCGACGATGTAGCAAATCTAACAATGGCAAAGGGTCCTGGTAGCATATGGCCAGCATCTTATTCTAATTGAAAAAAATTTAATTTGCAAACTTTTCTTACTTCCATGGAACCCTTTTCTCGGGCAATTGTATTGGATGGTATCTTTGGTGGCGAGTTGTGTCCTTGGTTGAGTTTTGGGATGGACCTTACATGTCAAGTGGAATTTGTTTCATTCGTTCAATAGGCCTGGCAATCGGTTTTTAGTGGGTTTCAAAGCAAATTCTGCAGTGTTATAATTTTAGCTGAAGTTGGATTGAAAATGTATCAATTAAATTGATCAAATTACATTGTTGACCTTTAACTCGCAATTTATGCTAACTAACACTCATTTCATTCCTATTATCATATTTTTCTCCAAGAATGTTAAAGGGTTTTTATAGCATCGATTAGAATCAGAGTTTGAACCGCGCAACCTTGTAAAAACCCAAGATCTTATTGTACGTTTCGTACTTAATGTCATACCTCGTTCAGCAGGAAATGAACAAAATATGAGTCCAAGATAACACAATTACCAACGTCCTCTGAATCTGTGGTTAAAAGGAGCTTGCGTGGTTAGAATTCTAATCAATAAAATTTTGCGCCTTGCAATTAAAAAATAAAATAAAATCTCAAAGTTTTTCAATTTTTCGAACTTCCAAAACATATTATTTCACTTTCTACTTAGATACATCCTCAACAAATTTGACAACTAAACCGACAAAAGCTGCAGATACTGCTTTGAAGCTGACGAAACCTCGCTTCACTTGATATTCGATTGTGAGAGCAGTGCAAGACAAGGGTATAATAACCTTTATCTATACTACAACGAAGAAAAACGTCCCCCAGAAAAATTCTCGACAATACCTCTCACAACACTTCTTAAGTTCCTGAACACCCTTACACATACTTAACAATGCAGTATCACGGTATCAGACATCATAGGTCCTCAAGAGACCGAGTGTGTCGAGGATATCCCCAATTCCTCATTCCACCATTATCTATATTTCTACTCAGTACAGATCATAGCTAAAGACCCGAGGTCTGAGAAGAGTCTATTTAATTTAAACTTAGATACTTGAATGAGCAACATCAAACGGCATACTCATTGGAATCGCGTTGATTCTGGGAAATCCATAATCTATCAAAGTAAACAGTGACAATAATGGTAAAGACGGTTTAATTACTGGCGCATTAAGCAAACAAAGGATTTCTCGCACACATGCAAATGTTTGACTCAGTCTAGAACGGCAGATAATTCTATCTCATTCAATAATAACTGTCATCAGCTTATGAGACATGCTGCGGCGGGATGCAGAACGAACTTGTTTGCTCCCAATCCAAATATTTGAACATAATAAGCTAAGTGATTGATGACTCTTTAATAAGTCTGTGACTCTGGTGTCGCTCAGCTAATGAAGTAAGATGTCTCCCATCTACTCCTATTGCTGTTCATTACCACGAATGCGCACTGCTAGGAGATACAATAAGAAAACTTTGGGCCACTGGGTGGCGCCCGGCAGTCACCTTTGTCGTAATTAGGATTGGGATGATAATGCGTAATAACGTGCTGGTAACACGAGCCCACCAACTCGCTTGCCGGCACACAAACCAAAATTAATAAACTGTGATGGGCTATGACAACGTGCATATGTCCTCGTGAAATGATCCTTCAGTAAATATTTGTTTGTGTACCCTACAAGCGACTTATTGACTCAAGACTGTTTTCATTTGATGGATACTGGACATTCATCAATTTCTGAAGGCTGTAGGGAATTTTCCCACGTCAAGGCACGAGGACTTCATTAATCAATTCCCTCGATTTTCACGTCCTATTGAATTAATGTGAAAATTGCTAGTTGAGTTAGATGTACAGACTTGAATAGCGAAGATAGGCCACTATTTTAGCTTCCTTGTGTTATTTGGGCTTGGCTGTCACGGAAACTGACCAACATGTCCACTCCGAGCGTTTCAGTCTTGAAATTTTTCTATCCTGCGATTGTATTTAAAGTTTAGGGGAGAATCTAAATTATTGAAGTTTAGTGTTGCTCAGCTAATTTTAAATTGTTGATCTCTAGAATGGCTTGAAATTTTCAAAATATTTAGCTTATTTTTACAAAGAAAATGGTTTTAAGGAATTGGTTCAGCCTATGATAATATTTTTGTTGCCAGGCTAGCTCGAAACCTCCGGTACCCAAAACGCAGAAAAAAACTTTTTTTATCAAGCCTGAGTTGTAAAAAAGTACTGGATTTAGCCCTGTTCCGAAATACAGAAAGCAGAGGTGGCAAAACGAACCTACCTACCTATATCTTTCAGACGAATTTCTGCACAGACATTTTATACTCCATCTCCATTTAGTTGGTTTTCAGTTAAAAAAGGTTCTTGAATTATTGAAGGCAATATATATTTAGAAAAAATATGCTTGGAAATGGGGACGACTGGTTTTTTTGTAATAATAATTGATACTATAGTCAACCTAAAAATAATAGGGAAATGACCATCTAAACAGGGTCGACTACAAAAATCTGCAGCTCAAAGTGATGTCACACACCCGAAATCATGAAAGAACACAGCCCAAATGTTACTGCAGGGATATAAAAGTGGTTGGGCTGGTGAAAATTCGTTTGGTTTTTGAGTTTTGCTCAACAAACTTTTCTCTCTTGTACACTTATTTTAAGTTTAACTCGAGCTACATTGTGGACGACGTTTACGTTAAAATAAATATTGTTTGTGGTTTGACTTGACAGCAGCTTTGCAAAATGTTCATGAAACCACAAACTTACAAGTTTCAGCAGGCAAGGGATGGAAATTTGCACTGAATGTTTTTGTACTTAGCTGGCAGCCGAGCTCTCCTTTTGGCCGACAACACGTGTGTAAACAAATTGTTCAGCCATTCAGTTCACAAAGCATGTTTTGGAATTTCGATAGGCTAGAGAGGTAATCTGATAAGAGAATGAGGATGAACCAGAGTGGCCTACAGCCTGGAACTGTTTCGAAAATATTGATGAAATTGTCTTCAATGCACATTTTAGGAAAGGGTGCAATTGCGAGGTTGCCATGATGAACTTGAGAGGAAACGTAGTTAAACTTCTGTAAAATTGCAACTTCTTCTATTTGAATAACAGTAATTTCAAAAGTCTTCCTGAACTGTTAGTCTTTTAGAAAATTTTGATCATTTAAAAATTCAATTGAAATAAAGTTTTGGAAAAATTATTAGATTAAGAAGGAAAAATGAAAAATAACCGTTGAGTCAAAGATCCCGAAATTTAATATCTGCAATTCCAGAAGTTAATAAGGTTTTGATGAAGTTCAGGTTAATGGGTCGCTAAGTGAATTGCGAACGCGCAGCGAAAAGTCCTCATAATTTTTACAATTCAATTAAGCGAAGTTAAATTTATCTCCGCTCGCATTTCCTTCCTACTACGAGTGCTCTTCCGCCCTGTTCCTTCTTCGTTTCCGGACACACACAAAAGGTCACCGTGTTCCCGATGAATGTGCGCAACCTTAATATAATTACCTCTCATTATTTAACGTTTGTCATTGTCGCATCCAAAAACACGATACTCGGAGGGGAGGCAAGTGCCTGACAAATTTTCTCATTCTCCTCTCTTTCATTTTAGGTGACACGACAGCAGCAATATCCAAGAGAAAAATGAATTCAGCCAGCGCTCGTATTTCAATTTTATTTGCGCTGGTTGTTGTCCCCACTCTTATCCAAGCAGCGATCAATGTCAGCTCGAGGTAAGTAACATACACTACAAACAAGCTTAATGCAAACAATATTGAGACGTTTAGGGATACGTGTTACTATTAAGGAGGCTCACACAAAGGGTGACAGTGGTTGGTCCCTAGTCTCGCAAACTTTGATGTCGTTTGTAAAGTCGTTATGTAAATTCAGTATACAAAATTACGTCAATATTGTGGTTGTTTTCTTCGGCTTTTGCATTGAATTTAAGGAGTAATCAACGAGAAACGGATGAGAACGAGGGTCATTGAGCGTTTTAAAAGCTCGTTAAAACCTGAATTGAGGTTTTTGGAAGAGTTCACGCGACAATGGGTTTGATAAGTGAAGGAGTGAATTAAATTTTACGAGACTCGGGAAGATTTGGAGCCTGAACATGGTCACTGAAAGATTAAGCTAAACGATTTCCTTGGTTTTGAGACAAGCTTGTATATTTTAAAGGACAAAAAAATTAGAAAGGGGCCCAAGTTCATGGTCTCGTGAGTTAGTGAGGGGCATTTGAATTTTATTTGAGCAAGGTACCATTCGACTTTCAAGGATTTTCCAAAACTTGTCGGCACTTAAAATCTATTTGTTATTATAAACTGTAGTTTAAGGACTCCACAAATGAAATTTTGTGGTGGCTAGAACGTAATGAGATGGTTTTTTTGTAACTTATTTTCAAGATAATATTTACATAGATATTTGAGAGATTTTCTAAAAAAATTACTCAACGTCCATTCTCGCACTTACAAATTTGACATTTTCAAACAGTTCAGAATAGGCCAAAGTTACTTTTTCACAATAGGCAAATTCCGAAGTTTTTAGAAGTGGTAAGATAAGTCAGGGTTTCTAGCGTTTGGTCATATGGCTTCATTATTTAAGTGGAAAATTTTCAATGACTACCCAAAACCCAACGAAATTTAGTCAGCCTTCCATGGCAGTACTTTAATTTTTCCTGTGACATCTGTAGGCAAAAAAATTTGACTTAAAGTGTATCTTAATCGAGATGGTGTGATAAAAAATGTACGTTCGTAACACTTACTTTTTCTCAATTTTCAATATAAAGTCGTGTCATGAAAAACCCAACCCAATGTTTTTCTGGTACCTCTCAATCCAGCTGACAGTTTAAGTCTATTGAGGTATGTGCAAATTTAGCCCCCCTAAAATATGGGGTGCGTAAGTAAAGCTGAAAATGGACGTAAAAATGGACTCATCAACTCAAAACTTTACTTTCAATTTGTGGATAGCTAAGGTTGCCACTTAGAGAGATAAGGACAGATGTTTTTAATGCCAAGTATCTTCATAACTGACATGAGCGTAAAAGTGCTAAAAATGAGAAGATGAGAAAGAAAAACCAGAATACAAAAAAGTCTGTCCCTCCCAGTTCATTCTACTCCTAGCTGTTCCTGTCAGCAACAGAAAAGTTCCGCCAATAAAATTGAAATTCCGAGTGTGAAAGCAAGAAATCAAATGTCAACTCAATCTCCTACAAGTCACGCATCACTTGCACCTGATCGGCCGACTTCTGTGAAAGTCATGTCTTTGCGTGATCTTAAAAGGCGACGCGACGGTAATTGAACAAACACTTCTGCTGCACAATCCTCACATGTCGTCGGCACCGGCATGCCAGCACCCAATTGGCAGTGCAGTAAAACTTTAATCTTGACACGAATCCGCTCGTTCTCCACACTCGAACAAGTAGCTCATGCCAGTGCCATGCTCCCTCGCCCCGCGCGCTCCCCCTTAGCAAATAGACAAAGCAGTTCACTTAAAATTTGAGCTCTGTTACGTGCTCACAGCCTCTAAACTTTATTCACCTGCTTACCTCTTGTTTTTGATGTCGTCGCTTGTAATGTAATATGTATGTGTCGTCATAATCAAGGGAAAATCAAGCAAGCAGCGGAGGTGAAAGTTACTGAATTACAATATAGCAGGCGTGTGGATGCGGCATGGCACAACGGTGTCGGCGATAAAAATGAAAGGTTAAATGTGTTGTAAAATGGTATGGTACAACTGAGAAATGTTTTGGCGTGACTTTTTCCTCCGATGGCTGAGTAACTTGGGATCCAGTGCGCAAAGTATTGCCGGGCGTGAAAAATTTTTATCGCCCGACATTCTTCCGGCAGGCTCGATTCAGCCCAAATCTTCACCTTTGGGTGCACTTGGGGGTTTCTTGTCCGTCTTTTCATGAGTTTTCCACCACTCTTGATTTATGAGGCGCTTTGGGGTCTCGAATTTGCGATAAAGAGGTTACCAAATGAACTAAATACAAAACATGTTTGACTCCAATCAACTCAGATAACGTTACAATTGGTTATAAAACAAAATTCGCAATGGTTAAAAATTTGTTTTCTAATATTAAACGGATATCTGTTTTTTTAAGAAACCGTGAGGAAGACTAGGCTTCGGTTGGGCCTTAGGAACCTCCGTGACCTTTTGCCCCACCCTCGAATCTATTTATCTAGGCTTCGGTATATTTAGACTTTATGTAGATCAATTTTTTCGGAATCCCGTAACCCATTAGAACGGAGAGTTAAATTGTTAAGTTGGAGACTTTTAGGGACCCAAACGTTAATATTAGAGCTCGTTAAATTTTATTGAAGAGCCTGGAGTTGCTTCAAAATCGACGTTCAGAGTTTCATCAACGTATCAGAAAAACATCCACCCCCGATTAGGCTTTTGCAAGTCCATCTGGCTTGCTGATTCCCTTTTTGCTCCCGTAACACGTGTTGTCAGAATTCCCGACAGATTTTTCCTGCGCCTGCTGGCAATCCTCCACACCAAGGAGGTAATTGGAAAATGTTTTGTTAAGACGAAACTGCGAAAATGAGATAAGCAGAAAAGAAGGTGGGAACCCTTTTGATGAGTTTCCACCATAAGCGGTCAATATGCGAGGAAAAACAACAATTTGTATCGTGCATAGTAGCCATAAACTTTGATGACCCATGAAGGATGGATGGCAACACTTGCTGCGACTACGTGTCATCCATCTTATGAGCAGAACCACTCCAATGACCCAAACGGGGACGACGTGTTTGCCAGTCACACCTCATCATCGTCACACATGCGGGCAGGGCCATTGGCACGGTACCAAGTCCCTGCTAGCAAGTGATTGAGACGAAATTTGTACGCTTCCTCGTGATTTCCCATTTCCATGGTTCACGAGAGAAGTGACAAGCAGACGCAGAGGTGCAAAAGAGCCAGAAAGAAACCTTATTTATGTGTTTTGCGTTCCATGAGACGTCAGAATGGCTGTCAGAGACAGACGCGAATTTATTGCTGACGAAATCGCCTGGGAGTCCGGTGTTGTTGGAAGTTAATTGAAATTGCCTGCTCAGCCTCGTACAATGCAAATCTAACGAGCTTCGTGCATTTTGATTTCAACCTCTCCCGAGCAAACTAATTAAGAGTCATAGTTAGATTTTTTTTAAATCGTTGCAAATTATTGCTCGAAATTTCTTTTTTGACGGCTCATTACTCGGAAAGTACCGGTTTTGTGAACTGGTTTTTGTTTCACTCAACTTAACAAAACAGAAAAGTGTCCACAATTCTGAAAAGCTCCCTATAAAAGACTCGTTATTAGAGGACTCCGTTAAAGGACACTTTGGAGGATCACAAACGAAAACTTCCGAAGTTTTTCTTAGATTTATGCTACTTCGGCTTCCTATATTCCATGTTGTGGATTCTTGATTGCAAGTCAAAAAATTAACGAAGGCAAAAATACCTCCGGGAAGCTTTTAAGTAGCTCGGTTGTTCAAAAAGTTGCTGTTTTTAAACTTTTAATCAGTGGTCTCGTATTAACTTTTGAGCCAAATGGAGTTTATGTGAGCAGGCCACGGGTTAGACTGAAAATAGTTTTGGTTAGATTCTTCAAGATCAAATTTCTTTTTCAAGTTTATGCGTTTTCGATCCTAATGAAAATGTATCATGTTACCTTGAGCTTCGTCCTTGGTTCGACAATCATCACATCCAGTAAAAACTAACTTGATGGTACGATACGAAAGGTGGATGAAAGAAAATGTGGTTACTTCCCACAGTTTTTGTTTCTTGCCGAGGGTTAATTACTGCAAATCTGGACTGCTTGTTCAGCTTGTTTTTGTCTCAAACTCATACAGGAACCAAGAAATAGTACATTTTGTTGCCATCTAATTGACCACTAGTGTAACCTTTGGCCGGCCCACAAGGCTTTTTATCCGTTGCAACAATAAATTCTATTTCTATTGTTTTAAAGATTTTGAGATTGGAAAGGAGAGAGACCTAGCTTAAATGAATTAGATTGGTGAGGCAGCCACAGTTAATGGCAAAAATGTGGGCTGCTGGAACGATTACAGAGAATATTATTTTATCATTAGTGCACCCACATCTGCTCCTGCATCAGCTGCAATATTAATGGCCTGCACTGTCGTTCTCTCCATTCAGTTTTATTGCTTTTCCAAAGCAACTCAAAACGATAGGCCTCAAAATGGTTGTCGTTAACGAAATCGCCCCGCTAATCACCAAAATTGTAGAGATAGCACCTTGCCTTTCTTTGCCTCTTAAAACGATCAAAACATCGTGGGAGCGCCGTAAATGAGCTGAGTGACGTTTTTACGTCTTTCCTTGCGTTGACAAATTCAATTTACAAACTACCCTGACCCGTTCTGACCTTTCGGTTGTCCCTGTGCCCGAATTTACGCAGTGCCTACCCCATGTTCGGAGATAAATGTGTTACATTAAGCACCACCGAGATACCAAAATGTCTCTGGATAAAAGGGAACCGGGCTTGCGGAAAAAATACCAAACCTAGCAGAGATACGAGAACATTACGGAAAATAGCTAGGGGCTCCAGGAGCGCTGTAGCATGAAATTAAAAATATTAATCAGTCTGAAATCACGAAATTAATTGCAAAACATATTCCGTATCCGTCCCAATGCTGCTTTCCTCATCCACTTTGCAATTTTCCCGTTCCTGTACGAGTGTGGTGCATGCAACTTGAGATAATATGCGCGTCAATGCGGCACGGTAGCACAGCGCGACTCCAATTGCCTTCACCATGCCGCTTCTAGTTGGCTTAAATTTATGCACTGGAGTTGGTATTCTGGGAATTGATTAAAAATACGAATTCCAGGGGCTCCTGCAGAGCTATCAACTTTTCAGACTAGTCATCGGTCAGCTGTCTGGCTCGCCCTTGCGTAAAATTAAGAGATGTAACTAGGCTAACGGTTTTTCAAAATATATTGCAGCCTAAAATAAACGAATGTTTAGTTTGTTTTGCTCTGTAAAAATGCTCTTGCAATGCCTTCCGTATCCTCTTCAAGGACAAAGGTGTTATGCCGATAAGGGAACAGAGAAAAGTTTGAAAAAACTGTTAAGTCCTATTCAAAGGGTTTAAATGTTTATAAAATGTTTTCTTATTAAATAAAAGGTTCAAGTCTAAAGTCTCTTCATCATATCTGAGAATATTCAACATGCACAATACGAGAGTTACGTCTCTACTTACAAAATACAAATTGCGCTTTGAAATTGTGGCTAGAACGGCAGACATCAGGTTGAACTCTGTCCTTATCAAGGTTACCGCCTCGTCGTATTGACTTAAATTTCATTCCTAAAAGCTGCCCAGCGGGCTCTAATTGCTTTCTCATGCCTGCGTATTTGAATATGTTTGACCTACGAATCGCAAAATGAACATCTCGTTCGCCAGCAGCGGTTCGCTGGAATTCTAATTTGCAATTTCAGTCTCGTCTGCGTTCTCTTGTCTCCGTTACTTACTAATTTTTTAATTTATCTTTTCAGGTAACCAATATTCCAGTTCCTGTTCCCGCTAGAATCGTAGATACACCAATGTACATTTCCAACGATGATTACTATATTTGTATACTGACTCACTGAGAATATAGCTGCATTGTAGTTCTTCGATAATTAGTCGTTTTAAAGATTTATGAAGTTATCTGTTAATAAACTTTGTTAATTTAATATTCAAGCTAAAGGCACAGACCGAGGGGAATATTGGTTTTCTCCATCAACTCAAAAAAAAAAGAAAGTATTCAAATGTTGTTGACTTAGGAAAAGGAATTTTTGTTTCAGTGGCGTTACGACGAAGGATGAATTGGAAAAAGAAGTGGGAGGCACCGTCAACCCTCGGAAATGAACTTGGCCAAAGTAAAATTGATAATTAGAGAAATTTGAGTATACTCTCCTCGTATTATTTATTCTGCATTTTTTGAAATCTGCGAAACAATTGATGTGTTGGATGAACAAGTTGCAAACAAAGAGAAAATTTTCATGTTTATTACGTTTTCTTATTAATTTCTCATAATTGTTGAGCCGTGATATTCATTGAAGAGACTCTCTTAAGGAAAAAATTTCTGAAAACAATAGAAAGTAGGAGCTCTGAAAATTTAATTTCATAAAGGTTCAGCGAGTTTCAATACTCCAACCCTAGAACTCCAATAACGGTTCAAAACAAGCTCCACACGCCATGTATTTTCCATCCACTCTGTCCGTCTCTCTCTATCTCTCATTTCACCCCACAACTTGCGAATAAAATTTACAATTTCACCATCATTCCAAGAATTCTGGAAAAACTGGTTCTGGTTTAAAGGCAGTCCACCAATTATGATGTTGCGCGTACACTTGTTGTGGAAGGAAGAGAGTATTCAATATCTGATTCCCAGAAACCATCAAAACTTCCGTGAATTTTATTGGACTCTAATTGCATTCGGTGGAATTTAATTGAGTTACGTTTTTGGGGCTTCATGGCGAGTTGGCATTTCATTAAGTTCATTCAGGCCTATCACTAGGCATTCAATTTATGTTTATGGTGCTTCTTTGCAAGTCCCAGATGCGAGTGAAAATAATTTCTGTTTCAAAGCGTAATTACATACAGGTATGATGTTTTTCGAGAAAACAATTTCTTTTTGTTAGATATTTCATTTTACTGCGTACGAGTCTGGCATAATACAAATATGGCTACCTTGCTGCTATACGCCTGGAGCCTGGAATCGAAATTTCAATGCTAAAATATTTTTAAAAACGTAACTTTGGTCATTTTTTTGTGGAAAACTTCTCACAAGATACAAGACTCTTAAGACTTAAAGATCTCAATTAATCTACCATACATATAGCTTTACATTCTAAGAGGGTTAATAAATCCTTCTGAGGTTATTTTTGGATACTTTACGGATTCAAAGGAAATTTTATTTACAATTTTGGCTCAAGCTGGTACTACGTTAGGCAAAAGTTTTTGTTAAAAACTACGAACGCAACATACTACTGCGCTTTTATGATAACATTAAACATCCCCGGAACATCTTAATGTCTATACTTGCACGCAACGATGAGGGCGTCACACGACTTCTGGAGGAAGACAGCGGAACAAAAAGATGGAGAAAGTATCTGAGACTTTCTTTTGCTTTGCGCCGCAATACAGCAGATAGGGGGGCCTCTCTGAGTGCAAGTTCTTGTTCCCGTATTCTTATGCCTTATTATATCAAAATGAATTATTCGCTTTGCTCAACAGTCTTTGGGAACTCCTATGTTCATGAGCGCAGTGCTGGAAGCTCAAACTGCAAATTAAAAGAAAATTGTGAGAGATTATTTTGTCTTATTTTTCTTTTTCCTTGCGTTCCTCCTATGCTTTTGCACGCCACTTGCCCGCTCTTGGTGCTCATAAAAATACACTCTGCAATTTATTTTATGGCGGTCTGATTTCCGTTTTTCACTTAAAATCTTTCTCTTGATTGAGAGCGAGCTTTAAGATTTTCTCGCAGCCCCCCAAGGTTTGTGGCTTTGGCGAATGACGCCTCTTCATTGATAGGAAAATTTTCATACATTGTTGTGCTGTAAATAAAACTCTCGTAGATACACAGATAAGACTCTACATAGATATGTAAATGACGAAAACCACGTTTATCAGATATTCAAGTACCAAACTCACACTGTAATTTTCAACTGTTTCTAAGAGCTAGATAGCCTACTTTAACCAAACTACCGTTTTAAGACTTTGAAAAGACACAATTGTAGAAAGCAAAGTCCGAGGCCACTCGCAAAGGATGTTGAATGTAACTGAGTGGCAGAATTGGGAGATAAAGCAGGCAGAAGCTGTACAAACAAAGTAGAAGAGATCCTGCAGCAGATTTTAAAACGAAATTTCTTGTTACTAAGTAAATTTACAGAAGTATCCTGGGAACCAGCAAAGTTTGTGGGCCGACCCAAATTAGCTCACCGGCTAGATAGATTCACTTTGGGGATAGGAAGTAGAGATGAATGCAAGATACTTCATATAAACGGTTGGATATCTGACGAGAGTTGTAAAATATATTTATTTAAGCTATCAAAAGAAAACTATGATAAAGTTTTAAAAAGTTTAGAAAAGTTGAGTATTTGAATGTGTATATAGGAAATTGAAACCTACCACTGAAAAATAAACAGAAGGATGGACAGTAAGAGAGAAAGCGCAGTCTATTTATGAAATTACATTTGTGTCAGCTCAGAAGCACAGCAAAAAATAGGAAAGCAGTTAGTCTTTTGTTTACTACCCGGGGTTAGACAAACCGAACAAATTTCATTACTACCGTTGATTTTAAAATCTAGACAACAATAACAACTGGACGGATGAATAAAACATGTGATTTTTCTAAAACATTACAAACAAGCTGTTTTAATATGACCCATTGTATGTACTTGAGAGGTAAGTTAAAGCAAATATTGACTCTTTGAGGGATCCTCTCGGATGCAACTTTAACTACAAAAAAGACGACATTGTTGTTTTATGAATTATTAGCGACCAACTGGTACTTCGTAACCTCAACCTTACACAAAGAGATTCTGTCCCAGACACTCCTGAGTTGGAACCTCTCATATCTCTGAGAGGCAAAAAATCTTTTTCTAATTTTAAATGGTTATGAATGATCTCAGGATTGGCTTGCACTAAGATTTACTTTGTCTCCAAAGCTAGCAGTAAATGCATGTCTTGAGTTTTTTTGATCATGAATTATTTGATTTTAAGAATATTGTCTCTAACTTCAAACGAATACTATCTAGACGGAGTACCTCCTGGTAGGTACTCTCTACCGTTAACCTACGTAGTCCGGTATACTCGCACAATGTACTATAGTGACAGCTAGTTAAGGCAGTGGACTTCAGTTTTTCCGCCATATTGTGAATTGAGAATAAACAGCGTCAAAAAACTACTTAGGTCTGGTTACTAGCAGAACTACAAATTATTTCCTATCAGGAAAGCGCTTATTCGCTTTCTCTTCTACTCCACGGTCATTTTGTTCCATATCAAGTATCAAAGTGCGTGACAATCTACTTTTTTACTGAAACCCTGAGACATACGCTGATACAGTTCCTTCAACAACAGTTGGATTACTTGTTGAAGTTAAACTTCTGACTTATTCTCTTTTGAGAACCAATTTTCTGGGCAGCAAGAAGAAAGTACACAAGGAAGATGAGGCAGACCCCGCTCATTGTTTGCAGGCAATGAACACAAGTTTCAGCGATGAAGAGCTTACGGAAAAGTAATTTTGTAAAATACGATACAGTCGAGTGCAACGGGGAATTCGTTTGAGTTTCGCCTCTCAGAGACTCGTCCGTGTCTGATTCTAAAACAATTTCGCTTTGTTATTTAACTTCTATGTTCAACAGCCTCGAGTATCAGTTGAACCTTTTTTTATTTTTGCGTTTTCCATTCTACCATAAAGCCCAGTCTGACTCGATCCATTGGGGCATTGGGAAGAGCTCATTCTGAGAATAAAACCCAATTTAATATAATGTGCTTCGCACAATGTAGTCCTCTGGTGCAAACTTTCGCCACAACATGCTACAAAATGCAGGGAATGTAATTTATTGGGTGGAATTTGGGACTGTCTATAGCCAGCCGAGGTCGTATCGCTCCTTCTTATGTATGATTTTGTCCTTTTTCACTGCTAAATAATTAATGAAAAAATTTATAGCCTCGTATCAGATTATTTATAATGACTCTCGCTTCTCTCCAGTGACGTGGAACGTAACGCTCGTGTATTTCTAGGGAATTATAAATCAGCCCTCTGACAAAAGGGCCACAAACTTGCAGTGAAGAATGGAATGGAGAGTAAAATATTGCTGTAAAATGTGTTTTTTGTTTCAACTTCCCTGAGTCTCTTGTTTATTTATATGAAAATGCGAGGAGATCAGAATCTTGGAGGCGTTAAACTTTAATAGCCTGTTTGGGTTTTTTTGGTGAAACGCTAATAGCGTTCTAACGACTAAATCGCTGGCTAGCTTATTTATGACTTTGTTGTGAATTCAATTTGATCAAAAACAACTTGAATTATAACAAAACATCTAGAATGCGAAATTAAGGAATTTTCTCAGATGCACGTGGAAAACTTACTGAAAGCTCTCATGATTCCATGATTCCTGTCAATAAATTTATTGTATTGTATTGTATTGTACTGAAAACTCTCAACAAAATTTATCACTTAATTTTTTCAAATTAAAAGCTTGACTGTTATTTTTTTTAAACCGAAAATACATAATCAGATAAAATAACAACCTTTTCCCGCCATAATGTGCTTGACAGTTTTTAGGCCAGTGCACAATTAAGAAAACACTCGCATCTCCAGCAGTAACCTGTTCCAGTTTCATGAATAATTAAAACGCATTTGCAATAAACTGCGGCTGCAAAAAGTTCTTTTTATTTCTAAAATTTCATTTCTCCCCGCTTCAGAGACTGAGCCGGAATCAGCAACATTCGCGAGCTAACGTCCCTTTGAACAACGAAAAGGTCGGCTGAATGTAGCATTCTGAAGCACTCTTGAAGCCGCTACGTTTTGCTTACTCTCTTTAAATGGCATGGTAATTTCAAACTTTAATGTATTTCGAAATAAATTATTCAAAGAATTTCTTTTCCATGCGTAATTTTGTTGAAAAGCTGGAAATGCGTGCACAAAGGAGGGTTTATCTGTACAAGCATTTTATTATTTTTCATTTTTATATGGACTGAGAATCGTAAAATTCCACCCAATCCGGCTGAGATGACTACAAGCTGAATGAAAGATGAATTTAAGCAGACATCTGCGAATAAAAAGTTAGCTTATACGTATCAAAAAATCGAAACTGGGACTCAGACTACCGATTGGCATTTACGTTTTGTTATGTTTGTGGCGTTTTCTAATTTGATTAACAACAAATACTACAATCACTATTCTCTCAGCATCTGCCCAGGAAGTTCCATTTTCTCCCACGTACATTTCAATGCATGATTCCTAAATCTCTGAAGGATGCGCAATCTTATTAGTATTCCCTACATCTCACTCTCTTCCCTTTTACACAATAAAAACAATACATCTCTGCAATGCACGTGCAGTTTAAGTACGAAATCGATGGCACAACAACAATCCCAAATCAAAGAAGGAAGATATGGCCTGATACCTGCACAAAAATTTGTCTCGAGTTTGTTGTTCGCCCCTCGTCGTTTAAGATTAATTTGTGAAAGAATGTACTATTCGAAACATTTTGCTTGTCTTTCTACAAAACCGACTCGACTGATCGAAGTTCGATTCAAATCCCTTTTTTAAAAAATTTTGTATCAAAATGAGGGTCTCTTCAAATGATTACATAAATCAATTTTGAAGATTTGAGTCCAAAAATTTTGATACTTTATATTTGTGACTTATTTTAACTATTTTTATATCTACACCCCGTTCAGTTCGTATAAGCTAAAAGGCCGCCTACAATCATGCATTTTTCCAGAGTTTTGGAGAAAATTTCACAAAACTACTTATACAGTCTCGGGTCATATTTAACAACGGTTAAGAAAAAATTACTGTTAAATTAAATTCCAATCGTTAAATTTAATTTAAAATATCAAACCCAAAAATGACCTCTCATGAAGTAAGTATTTTTGACCCCCTCCTCTTTAGTGGGGAAAATGGGGTCGTTTTACGTTTATAAAAAAGTTGCTTGTATTAGATCCGATTGAATTTAAATTTAAGTATGTTATAGTTTTTTCAAAATCTAGCAATTGATGGAAAAGCATATGATCTCTTTCTATTCCGGGGATTGAGCCCAAAAAGTCAAGAGCCACCCTAAACGATTCAATCAAAGGAGTTGTTTTACTCAGCTTTGTTTTAGTACCTCCATCATTTTCTCTCAATTTCCTCCTCCAATCATTATTCCACTCACGATCTGCGACATATTTGTTAATCTTTTCAGGCAAATTTATTTTTGAGAAATCCGTAACTTTTACTGTTCCTCCTCGCTACACCGCGAAACGCCGCCAGCCTACATTTTCTGATGACCTCGTGTCGACTGCTCGATGTTTCAGCGCATATTTGCTTACGGAGAAACTTCCCAGAAGATCGTGTCAACTGAAGAAACCGCCTCTGTAAGCACTTTGTGGGAAGACGGTTTAAAGCAAGGAGTGAGTCCTCATCAATTTTGCAACCCCACTTGCGACAAATTAAGTTCAGTGACATCCACCGAGGAGTTTTACCGGGAGGGAAAAATTTCTCAGGAGCCGAAAACTTCTCTCAACTCAACGAAATAGGTTGCGAGCCCCCTCATGACCTGCTTCCGTGAAAATGGTGGCAATATATTTCGGTAACCTTTTAATCCCGAAATCGATAAATTTATCCACCGACAAAGTTTATCTTGCTAAATGCCGCCCAAGAAGCGGCACAATTTTCAATTTCCTTCCCGTTCGCAAGTCGACCCGGCCCGGGCATGGGTGTGTAAAAAAGCTTCCTCGAAAACGTGTAAATCATTGCCTACATCTATTGAAAACACGTGTTTGCAGCAGCATCTCACCCCAATCATCCCCGACTTTGGTTACTGTGCGCCAGCTCAATCAATGTAAAGTGTCTGGGTTATGATAGCTATCTGTGTGGAAGGCTCAACGATGTGTTTTTGATGGTGTTGACACATCGGCGACCTTTCTGTTCCGAATTTGTCGTCTATAAAATTTTTCTATAAGTTACACAAAATAGGACAGTAAACAAACATATAAAGAAAACAGCGAGAAAGTCATGATGCGAATCACAATGAAGCAGGGCGTCCTTTTCACGCAGAACGATGGCTTTCGGAGCTCAACTGTTCATAAAGCTGGTGCTCAGCCATTTTCTCGTGTCGTGCATCTCGCGTCAGTGATTATAATTACACCCATTGACAGCGGTGAACCCCGAATGAGTGTTTTCATTAAAACCTCTCTTTATGGTGTGAATCCTTTTTCTCTCTAATTATGTATGTAATTTACGTTTTAAGTACATTTTCATCGATTTCACCTATGTGTCTGTCCGTCCGTCTGCCCGTCTGTCCGTCCATCTAAGTCGCAAAGGCACTGAAACTACAAAAGCTAGAGGCCTACGGTTTTTTGCATGATGTCATGTATGGTCTGGAAAATGTTGGAACCACTTTGGATTTTCCCAAAAACTGCCTGGGGGTTATAAGGGGAGTTTTCCCGTTATATGGAATGTTATACAGCGTAGTAAATATGTCTAGCAAATTATAAAACAAATGTTTACCCCTTTCACCTCCGAAGGGGGGAAATTTTAGTTGCTCCGATTGAGCTGAAATTCAGAACGGTCCTATAAAATGACAAATTAAGCAACTTTTGTTTCGGATCATGTTCTCTACAATGAAAAATAATGGACCTGGGAGGTAATGACTTAAGACAAGTCAAAATTTCACCTGGCAAACAGAGGGGCAAAATTTCAAATTCAACTGATTGAGCTGATACTTTGACAGCCGTTTGATTGCATTAAATCCAGCAAAATACAGCTCAACAGTAAGTCTCTATGACCTAAAGGGTGAGGAGCTGAGGGCTCTCAAAGTTAGTATGAGGTGAAAAATTTTTGCCTCAATCGAGCTAATGCACTCCTGCAACGAAGCCGTATTGGAAATGCACTATAATGCTTTCGTCTTCGACTAAGCTTTAAACATGTTTTGTTGAAACAGTTAAATCAGTTTACAAATATAACAGATTATTTTTTATTTCCTTTCATTTCTTCGGGAAGTGACGCAGAAGTTTTTTCTGAGCACCAATTTCTAGGCGTCATAGAAAGGTTTGCGACTTTAAACCTAAAAAGTTTTTGACCTTCGGTTAAACCAGAGGAAACATTTTCTTTTATGATTTATACCTTTGTTTTAGTTAAATATTTTTCCAACATTTTAGTATTTTTAAGCAATTTTCTCATGAAAACTTTCTTAACAATTTTTTTTTCAAATGTGTCCTTAAACTTTGAATCCAGATTTCATTACTTTAAAGGTTAGAATTCACCAACAATTTAGGCTTGTTGAAGTTTTTGGAATTTTATGTACCTATCGATTGGTTTATCTTAGTTTATTGTAGTTGTATTCAGGAAAAAGACTTCAGTGCAAGTTTGGGCTGTTTTTGAAAAATAATAAATGCCCCATCTACATTAGGAATGCGATTGAAAATTTTAAGGAAATAATTAGGCAAAATAATTAGCTCTTTCTTCGATTTAATTTTTTATGTTAAAAATTCCAACTTTAGTGCTAATTTCAGCATGAGCTGTAAATAGAAAAAATTCTAATTCCTCTTTAGTCCCGTCGCTGGCATCGGTAGCAAGATGCTCCTCTTCTTGTATAATCGTTGACGCCTTGTTACTCATAAATATTTATTAAGGTGCAGCTACCAGCTTTTTGCTTTCTAGGCTCCTTCCATTTTTCACACCTTTGCTAATTTGTCTTCTTGCAAGTGCTCACTGCGCGGCAGTGGGGCGGCAGATGTTCTCAAAAGTCGCTCATTAGTGTGTACTTTCTTTCCTGAGCCGCCAGCGACAACGTACTTGCAAGCAAATTAATATTAAGTAGCAGGCATTAGAGCCATGTGGAGATGCAGCTAAGTACGCTGCAGGCATATTTGCGTTCACCAACTTTATGGTTCCCGTCGTAGCGGCACGCCATCGCAAGCTCTTCAGCATGAAGAGACGCTAAAAGCCTTTGAATCTCAACTGGGCATCACCCAGGGCTTCAATTTATAAATGTTCAAATACGTTTATGCAAACATGATGCCAGTTGCTGGCTGAATTTCCCAACGAACGGATCCAGGGCGGATGGAAAAGGTTTTGGATATTGTTTTGTATGCGGCAAGCAGGTAAGCAGTGCCATATTAGGCAAACAAAATAGCGTAGTGAAGAAAAGCGAGCTAATCCCTACAATTTTACATAATACAAGGACGCTGCAGTGGTACGAGGCAAGTGATACCTGCGATAGGGGAATACGTATTACTTTCTGCTCAACAAGTTCGGATGCTCTCAGAGTTTTCTCTCGCGACATTCGCGACTAAGTAATTCTGGGAAAAATTTGCGGAAACCCCAAAGGTGCATATTTTATTTCCCGTTCCTTCTCGTAGCTCTCAGTCCCAGAACTTCCGCGACGCAGTGTTTGTTGGTACGTTAGGTAATTCGACTAGTGCAACCCTTTAAGCTACCTGGTACGACTGCCTGTGGAAGCAAGAGGTGGCAGTACGGTGAACAGTATCTTTCGGGGCTTTCATTTAAAAACAAAGAGCCTGTTCGTAGCAGGGAGGCACGAGGATGATGCTGGAAGTAAAGGTACGCTATTGCATATTGCCGTTCAAGAGGATGCGGGGGACATAATAGAACAAGCAAAACGCTGTACTAAGAGGATTTTAATGACAACGAAAAAATTGAGGATTACGCTCTTCTTTAGTTTCCGAGCTAACTTACCCATCTGCTTAAGCTCTGCTTGCTGTGCACGTACTGCCATCTTTACCTCACCGGCCTATTGGAAGTGCTTTTTATGGTAATGAGGCTTAATCCTTCTGCGAAAGCGAAGAAAAGTGATTTTCGTATTTCTGTACAGCTTTCCTCTCCACCACACCTTCACTTTCGCTTATTTGCCCGTCGAAAAAGTTCTGATCTAGCTGTCAAAAATCTTGACCAGGTTTTTATTTAAACTGAAATGAAGTTAGTGCATTTATCTTGCGACCAAAGGGTCGTATAATCGATTCTTAGTGCCGCTCAAAATATTTCAACTCAATTGTGTTTTTGATACAATTTTAGCCCTGTAGAGGACTACCATGCGTCCGCAACAGCATGAACTCGTGAATGCTAGTGACGACTCTTCATTTTTATTGTTTGAACTTCCAGGGTTACTCAAGACACAAAGAAAGCTGCCCAGCAAGACAACTCCTTATGACGACTTCATTTATGAAAAGGTTCAGATGAAGAGGTTAAAAAGCTTAAAAAGAAGTACAATGGACGTCTATGACCTCAAAGCTTGGCGTCCTTGAATCTCAATAAACATGTATAAAATTAAATACACATCAGAACAGTATACAAAATTATTCACAACAATTTGCAAAGCCATGTCGGGTTACTTAATTTGCCAATGCTTATTAGCCTCCAAGATTAAAGTCCAAACCGGAGCCACAGGTTTCTTTATTGGTGTACATTTCACTTCACTTGAATCAATTTAGGTACTCATTGCTCTCTGATTTTGAAGATGAGTCGTCCAATGAGGAAACCGAATCTTCCTGAGGTCGTACTTGTGATGTTCTCTGCGGCTGTGGATTTATTTGCTGAGAGGTTACGTATCTTTCTTGCTGCTGATGGTGAATCTTTTCTAGCTCTCTTTCCTTTTGTTCAATTTCAAAGGGTGGGAAAAATGGCTCAGCTGATCTCTTTGAAATCTTTGGGAGAACTTCAAACAAGTCAATGATGGGTGTGGGAACGTTGAAGGCCGACTGGCTGCTTTCTTCTGCCAATACTAGACTGCCTTTTTCCACCCCGTCTCTTCCGGAATTCTGAAACTGAAGCGTGCAGAGAGGCAAGGTCATCAGTAGGACCACTGAGAGACTAATTGACATGGTGCTTGCTGGACAGTTGAAACGCTACTAGTAATGTTGGTGTCTGAAACGTTGAATTAAATGTGTTTTGATATCAGGCAGAGTGAAAATTAAATTAAGATATTTACGCACACTTATCACTTACTCAATAACAAACATTCAATAATGTCTTCTGCAACCTTCTGCTCACAAAAATGTTTTGAGCAGCGTAACGTAAGAGCCAGCTGCCTGACAAATCTGCAAAACCCAAGGGAAATAAATGATTTACACTCGGGCCGGAAAGTTTTCGAACACCCCTCATGGAGCCGATCTAGGGAATAACCCCACAAATTTCCGACCAGAGGGCCTGGCGAATGGAGTATGTAAACTAGCAATGGTGGCGGGAGACCGAAACCACCAGCCACCCATCAATCTTACACTTGAAAACGTCGGCAACGAAGCAGTAACAAATGGCACCTTAATCAAGGCGGGCTTTTGGGCTCTCATTATCATCATTTTCAGCAGCACGCGGTTCCTCCCGTCCATTCTGTGCAGCGGCAAGTCGTAGGCAGCCGTCGCTATCCCAACGCAGGCGTCTTCGAGATGGGACCCTGCCAGCGCGTAAATAAATACCTGGCAGGTGGCAGCAATGATGTAGTTGATGAAAATCAGTTTGGCCAATCCGGGAGCCTGCGATGACGCGAAAAATTGAGTGCGGACGAAGAAAAATACCGGCCCTAATGGGAATACTTACGAGCATCAAGTCGATCGAGCTGAGACAGATAATGAAGGCGGCTGAGAGGAAGTGAACGAAAAGAATCTCCGATATGAGAACGCGGATTCTCTCGGCTACTTCGAAGCAGCTGTTGTGCTTCCGCATGAGCCTCGTTATTTCCGTGCCGAGTCTTCGGTTTTGGGCGTGGGTGAATTTGGCAATTCTGTCCTCCACAGGTACCAAATGTGCTAGGTCGTAGGAAACCGTATTGAACATAAAGCTCGCGTGGAAGTAAAAATCCATAACCAAGGCATCAGCTGCTGGGATCCCGATTTGGGTTATTATGCCCGCAAACCAAAGGTAGACGTACATGATTTCGTATGACGGAGTCGAGTGAGTGGGCCAAGGCCAGATGGATTTAAAGGGCAGCTGGGGATTGGGAGTTTCACCTCGTAACTTGGCAGTTATGTTCGATACGATGGGAATTATGTCGAAAGATGTTCCGGTGCAGCATGTAGTGATGGTGAGGAAAATTGCCAAATAGTAACCTTCGGTTGGGAATCTCTTGCGAAACTCCACTCCTTTCTCCGCAATCTCTTTTGTGGAAAAGTAAATTTTTAAAAAAATTTAAATATTTCACGTCTTTAAAATTTTAACTAAAGTTTTGGGAAATTGGGAATTTTTAGCAAACTGTTTCATACTATTTCAACATTGGTTTGGAAAAAAACATTTATGGCAAAATAGAACCCGGCTCCTTGAACTTCTAAAATTATTTTTTAGGCCACTCTTTTGAATTTGAGGAGCAACAATTTTATTCTGGAGCTAAATTTCATTTTTGAAAATTTCCTACAACTTCTTGTTTTTAAAGTGTGAAGACTTTTTGCTTTGAGTTTCAAAAAATGCTGAGAATTCCTTTTTCTTACAGATTACAGAAATATTATCTGCAGGACATTATTTCAAACTTCAAAACTTGCGTAGATTAACAAAATATTTATGTTTACAAAACTCAGCGATTTCATGGCTCCTTTTCGTTATGTCATGTTAAAGCACCGTTGAATCAACTCAGCCGTAAGCTACTCGATTTATATTGTCTTCCGTAATAAGAGCTCTCCGTTCTATACTTACCGGAGTCAATTCAGCAGTACTGTAATATGCTCATTCTCATTCAACTCACCTTCAGTGAACTTGACCCTGAATGTCTCAAAAATGGATTTCAGCTCCTTCTGCTTCCAAAGCAAGATGACAAGCTTGAAATTAGTCACTCCCATCGTGGTTGCGGGGCACAAAACCTCAAACACCAGTGGAAGGTTTCGCTTTCCGAGTTCTTGGAAGGCCAGAGCAAACTCTCCCACCACTGAAACGCCCAGAGCTATTACCATGAATATTCCCCATAGGTATCCGGAAAATCGATCGGGATCCTTTATGTAACACCCGAGGAAAACGAGTTCTTTCTTCAGGACTTTGAACAGCTCGTCCTCGTTCTGAGGTGGCGTAAAAAATGTCAGTAATTTCATGACAAGCAGTAGAGCTTATTACGTCTCCGTTTCCTTGCAGGTGAACAGCAATTGAAAATCATTTCCAGACTTCTTTCTTTTATACTGCTCTTTTAAACGGAGTGTGTCAGGTGGAATGTCAAATTTAATAACGTTTACAAATTACAATGCCACGCTAGTATTTATGCGCTTGGAAAACTTTCGAATAATAGTTTGTGTTCAAAACAGGGCGTTTTGTCATCGAATTGTGAATTCAGTGGATACTACGATTTTGACACGTACTTTCACAAACCCAATCTTGGCTCGGACAGTCCGTTTGTCCTATTCCAGAAGAGAGACAGAGCGCGTTTGCTGACTCTATAAAATATTTTTGGAGGAAAGACACAAGCTTGCTCCTCTGAGATTCAGCTCAAACAAGCATTTTGAACGTGCACATTTTCCAAACAATGGGAAAATAGTCGCAGACAATGATGATAGAGCGAGGAAAAAATGTTGTGGAAACACCGCCTCTACTTATTTACGAACTTTTAATTCCCACATAAACTTTGCTGAGGCGGACAGTTTTTCCCTGGGCGGAAACTCACCTGGCGTTCCGAGAAAAACGAGCGGCGTTTTTCACATCATTTCACCAATTATTCAGTGATATAGCAAAAATGACTACTTTTGGCCTAAAATTTGAGTTTCGGAAATCAAAATGCATCTCAGACTGCATTCAATCTTCCATCTGGTGGAGTAGGCAAATGTTTAATTTCCTCTCCAAGCCTTTTATTTCACATCACTCTCTTTAAGGAAAATCTCATAAGGAAATTGAAGAGACTGATTGAAGCAGAGAGGGAAAATATAATAAAAATACTCGGGACGAAGGCTGTGATAGAATTTGCCGAAAGGGAGAAAATCAGATACGTACGGGGGTGTGAATGGAAATATCTAATTTTGCGATACCTGAGATGCAGGTGTCGGAATCGTATTTATCACGTGCAATCAGCCATGAAAGGCGTTCGTCGTCATGGGTTTCGAAGAAGTAATATGACGTAAAGCTCTCTGGGTCGGGGTTTCCTTCATATCTGTATTTTTCTCCACTACTCAGGAGTAGTTGAAATCTTATATTCATAGAAATTTTAGAAATTTGAAAGGAGCCGGTTTATTATTACAGAAATGTTTGCCCCTGCCTTTTACACTTATAAATTTTAACTCATTTACATTACGACAATTCGAATAGTTTTGAACTGTATAGGTTTCTTGAAAATGTGCTAAGTAGTAGCAATCAACTTCATCACCATTTTGTTCCCGTTGACTGGAAGGCTAAACAAACGCTAGCCAATTAGCAGAACAAGCTTGTTGGTAGGTGTTAAGTAACCATCTCGAATTAAAAGGTCTACGAAATCAGCTGGGTCTCTGACGAGGTTAGTTTAAGGCCGGCTTTTTAACAATAATGACCTCCCTCTTTGAGCGTAGATTTTTTCCCTTATTATTTGTGTGTGACGTAGCTATCTTTTTCAAAAATTCCTACTCTTCTGAGGCAAAAGAGATCTCACAGAACTTCATTCTCGGAGGACGAGATACTAAAATAACTGAAAGACCCTTCCAAGCAAAAATTGACAGTGATTCTGGAACGTTCTGTGGTGCCTCAATAATATCTCCCTCTACTCTCCTGACAGCAGCACATTGCTTAAACGAAGAAAACAAGGATTCTTTGTGTGTCTACGTAGGAACTTCTTTTTTTGCCGCTGATACTGAATGCATTCCTGTGAAGAGCTTTTTGATACATGAGAATTATGACGAAAAGACACTCGAAAACGACATAGGTCTAGTCTACCTCCCTATCGAGTTAAGTTTTTCTGAAACCGTCCAGCCAATTCCACTGTCACCCCATAATTCAGAAATTCCAGAGAAAAGCAAAGTAGTTGTCAGTGGGTGGGGTGATCTTAAGGTAGATTGAACTTGGTTCTTATAGGAGGTATCCTAAGATTTTCTTTCTTCAAAGGGAGCGAAAAGAAGTAAATATCCAATGGTTCTTCAGTCTGTAGAAATTCCTGTCCAAGGGCAAGATTTCTGCACCGAAAACCGAGGAAACTATTCCTCAACTATGATTTGTGCGGGAAATACAGGGCAGGATGCTTGCAATGGCGACTCTGGAGGACCCTTGACCTGGAACGGATATTTGATTGGAGTCGTGTCGTGGGGACACAGCTGTGGAAAGGCGTACGCAGTGACCTTTTACACCAAAGTCTCGTTTCATCGTCCTTGGATTGACCGACATATTAAAAACTAAAAAATTAACGTTTTTATTTTTGGATTCAATCACGACAACAAGTGCCTTCTTGTTCTTTAAAATAGCGAAACTTGAAGATTCCTGCTCTCAAGCTGTACATATGTATATAGCCCACACGAATCGCAGCAATTAACAACAAAACAAGCTATCAAACGCTATTTTGTTCGGAGGAACAGCCAATACATTTTATCGACTTCAAAACATGAGTTCTTTCCTTTTTTAACTGATAAGATAAGGCAGCACCTAGACCTCTCCGTACGACGTCCATTGTTATCAGATATAATTGAGCTTCGTTGAAAGTAAGTCGAGGAATTTCACCGTGCAGCCCTTTCTCACATCATCTGTCGAATGTTTTGTTACGTTTCATTGTGCTCCGCCTAAGTGCCGCGAAATCCCCTAAAAAGCGCGAAAACTCCCGAGTGCTGCAAAAAATATGGACCCATATCAACAGAATGGCTTTCCGAGCCTCGAAAGTGACGCTAACGAGCGCTTCAACTACGACAATTTCGTTCCAAATGACTCCGAGAGCGATGAGAATGACGAGGATATCCCAGTTAACAGGTAATAAAATATTCTCCCCATGCTCATTGCGTCCAATTACCCCCCGCAGAATTAAGACTCCAGCTCCCGAGACTGGCCACCATTAAATGCAAATCAGTAATTTTTTTCAATCGAGTGAGCACTATGTAAACGCCAACGCGTCACTGTCGTCTTGTAAAAGGACGGTGAGAATGGCGACGATGGCATGGAAACCTCTAATTAGCAAAATATTGATTTCATAATTAAATTATTCCGTGCTAAACTCGTCATGGCTGCTGTAGCGACCAACGAAACGAATGAATGGGGAAAAAATTTATTCAATGAATATTGGTTCCGTGACAAATTGAAAAGATGGATTAAATAGATAACGAATACGGGGGTTTCGGCTTTTGCTTCGTGGTGTGCGGGCTCCATTTGTATCACAAATGAATTTATTTTTGGTATTCCGTCATGAGATTACGTCTTTTACAGTGCGGATTAAAATCAATTAGCCCACTGATGAAAAGTATGAATAAATCTGATTCTCATTGCTCCATTGCTATTTTAGCCAGAAGTAAAACGTTTTAATTTTGAGATAAAATCGAAATCCCTTTTCAAGTTTGTCCAATAGCTAGATATAAAAATTTTAGATAAAACCTCAGGAGTTCGTTTGTTGAATCACAAAATGGGCGGGCTTTGCTTCCGGCTCCTCAAGAAAGCACCAACAGAAAAGGCATTGGAAGCGGTGGACGTTCTTTTATCTCTCCCTTTTATCTTTTAGAAGCTTTTTGAAATACATGCAAATAAAATAAAGAGTTCCGAAAAAGTGCTATTATTCACCCCCATTCCTTATTGTGCACGTTGCATAAAGAGGTTTTGATAGAATTCCTAGAAACTTTTCCATTGAAAGATCAAGAACTTAAAAATAGATATTTTCTGCATCGCTTAATTAACTTCAATTAGTGTGCAACAGAGAGTTATGATTGCCCTAAAGCGATTTTGCTAGCAAAGACAGGCAAGGTCTCATACCGAAATGAGACCGTTTATGAAAAGATACCTTTAAGGATCTGGTGACAAATAAAGGAAAACCAATCGGTAAAATACTATGAATTTCTACTAGATTTTGAGAACTCTGAATTATTTTCATAAGAGGGCGATAAGGAGACTGGACACTAAGTCAAATAAAAGCTTCTTAGCGGGACAGTAGAAGACACAACTGCTAAATAAAAGTCATTGAAACAGTTTCAATTTTATCAGCTTGAAACAACTACATAAATATTTATTATCTCTAAGTAGGCACCTGTTTCGAACTAAAAGGCACTTTATAGCTCTACTGCCTCTGTTTTTTCAAACTTCATTTTCTTATTTGTCCTCTTATTGAGTATCAGACAGACAGTCCCGGCCTCCATGGGCGCTCTTGAATAGCAATTTTGGCATCACGAAATCCGGAAGCTACCACACGCAAATGCGTGAAGCCAAAAAATGTGTTTATGACTTTCGTAAATCAGAGGAGAAAATCAGATATGCATGAGAAAATGTTCAAAATCAGCGAGGAGTGAAATTCGTGCCTTATTACAATATTGGAAAATCAGCTCCTGCGCTGCCGCGTTTCAGGCGAAAATTCTTTGCGCGCAAGAAAAATATAATGCAAATATTTACTCTCGGTTGGCTCAGGCGCTTCCTCGCTGCTTCATCCTTCACTGCATTACACACCCTCTCTCTTTTACCAGCAAACACCGTTGAAGGGAACAGCCTGTAGATCATATCAGAATGTGTATCAGATAAATTAAAAACGAATTACATCGAGAGTACGTGCAAGAGGAGGAATTAGGCGATGAGGGAGCCTCCTGATTGCAAATCTTGAGCCTCCCTCGTTCGCGCGTCAAATTATTATCATCGTCATAAATAAATCATAAAAGATATGGGGAGGAAGGCACGTGAAAAGTCCCTTTTCAAACTGGCTTAATCCCTCACCGAGGCTTCCAATCGCTCAGTGGTCCTCAACTCATAAGCGGCTTGCACAATCAGCAGTTTGTGGCCGTCTACTAGTCTGATAATGATGAGATAATATAAGCGAAGTAAATGTTTATTAGAATTTATGATGCATTAGCGGTGTTAAGCTAAACATCTTCCTTAGCTTTGTTTATTCGGTAGATTGATTTTATCGATTAGGCTGTATGTGCATGAACGTAAATGTACTTCTATCGGTCTGGAATTGGGTGCGGCACTAAACACCCCCGCGAAACTTTGTCTGACACACTTAGAGGAGGAAATAACATAACGAGCAAGTTTATCGAGCACGTCAGAGCTCTTCCGGTAGGAATTTGCCTCGTCCTTTGGTGTTCCCAAAAACTCAATTTTTAGTGCATTTTCATAAATTTTGAAAAAAATGCGCTTATGTATCCGATGTGTCCGTCTGTCCGTCCGAGTCACAAAGGTTCCACAAACTATAACAGCTAGAGACCTGCGGTTTTTGGCAGTTGTCATGTATGATGTAAAGAGTGGACGAGTTGTTTTGGTTTTCTCGAAAACCCCCCAGGGGCGTAACCAAGAGGGTTTTCACCCAATTGAGCTGAACCTTGCCTGAACTTTGTTATACGTCATATTAAACCTAGCAAATCATAGAAACACATGTTTGTCCCTATCACTTAAGGGGGTGGGGTCAGAGGCTTTCGAAGGGGGAAAAATTTTAGTTGCTCCGGTTGAGAACGACAGAATAACCAACTTCTGTTTGGCAACATGGTATCGAAAATTAAAAGTGTCGGACCTGGAGGGTCAATTATTCAAAACTTGAGAATTCCCCTATCGAACAGAAGGACAAAATTTCATATCCAGTCAATTGAGCTAAAACTTTGTCCATACTTTGTCCATACTTTTTTACTTTTTAGACCCTATTCGAGGCAGCTGTTATACATTTGTCTAGTCTATTTTCTAAAAATTAAAAAAAAATGCTTAACTTTGGAACCTGATTGCGAGGCTCCCAGGCCATTGATCCTGGCGAACCGTAGCATTCCAGAATGCTTCAAGCCTAGAAAATCTGGTGATACCCCATTTAACCCCCTTCATGACCGGGGAGAGCCGGAAAATAGTGCACATGTCAAAGCACCTCCAGAGCAAAAATCACGACTTTGGAGACGGATTGCGCGGCTCCCAGGTGGTTGTTCTTGACGAGCCGTGGCATTTCGGAATCCTTGGAGCATAACGAATCTCTTGATACCACTTTCATCCCGCTAAAAGACCGAAAAAAACGATTTTTTTTCGATCCAAGTAGGTGAAAAACCTCAGGGTCAGTCATGTTGGAACATCGGTTTGTTAGGATTCGCCTACTCCATATGAAGTTGGAAAAAAAGTGAAAATTTCCATGCTCTAGGTACAAAACACAGAAACAAGCTCGGACGAGAGATACTAGAAAATAAGGATAGAAGCGTTGATGACACATTTGCTCAAATTGAGGTCAATTATGGAAAACTCTACAGAGCTCATACCATAGCAAAGGCAGGAATTTGATTAAAAACTGTTCTCATATGTGAATAAAAATTATGCTATCAAGTTACTCGCTCACATGCCTACAACGAAACTTGCTTCAGCAGTTCCCTCGTTAGTTGAGCTGCACGAAGTTGAAGCAGTGCATTGAACGCAATCCACACCAAGTTTGTAACATACTAAATCAAATTCTACGAGCTACGCGCCGTCTTTCCAGGCAAATTTATGCGTTGCCTACACGAGTGTGTAACATGAGCCATTAAAGGAGCCGAAGATAACACCAAGTTTAAACTACGAGCGTTTAAATTGGCACCTTCACCAAGTACTCTGGCGTTGATACCACTGCT